>JALLBI010000013.1:0-78534 GCA_036940125.1 Mediolabrus comicus
AATTTCCTTCAACTGAGAGAATTGTGTTTCCTTTTTGCTCAAAAGGATTTGTAACATATGAAAAATAAAATTCGTTTCAAATATTTAAAAACCAAGCATAGTTGGCATTTGGTAGATCCTAGCCCTTGACCATTATTGGCATCTTTAGGTGCATTTTTTATGACTTCAGGTACCGTATTGTACATGAATAAGTTTTTAGGAGGGGGTCAGTTAGCCTTAATTGGCTTCTTTGTTCTTTTATATGTTATGTATACTTGATGAAGAGATATTATAAGAGAAGCAACGTTTGAAGAGCAACATACAGTATCTGTTCAGCGGGGCTTGCGATTAGGAATGATTTTGTTCATTGTTTCAGAAGTGATGTTTTTTTTTGCATTCTTTTGAGCTTTTTTTCATTCAAGTTTATCGCCAGTTTATAATTTGGGAGGTGTTTGACCACCAGAAGCAATACAAACAATTCAAACTTCAGGAATTCCTTTAACTAATACATTTTTTCTTTTAAGTTCCGGTGCTACAGTGACTTGGGCACACCATGCTATTATAGTAAGGGCAAAAAAACAAGCAATTGTTGGGCTATTATTCACAATATTTTTAGCGACTATTTTTACTTTGTTACAAGGAATGGAGTATGTAGAAGCACCATTTAATATTAATGATAGTGTTTTTGGTTCATGTTTTTATATGGCCACCGGCTTTCATGGTTTTCATGTGTTTATTGGTACTTGTTGCTTAATTGTGTCTCTTTTACGTATTGTTTATAATCACTTTACATCAACACACCATTTTGGTTTTGAATCTGCAGCTTGATATTGACACTTTGTAGATGTAGTTTGACTATTTTTGTTTATTACTGTTTATTGATGGGGAGGTATTCATTAATATGCAAAAACGTTAGTTTTTCATAAGTTTCTTATTGATTCTTCAATTTTCAAATACCCAAGGAAAATAGTTCAGTTGGTAGAACAGTGGTTTTCAAAACCAAAGGTCAAGGGTTCAGATCCCTTTTTTCCTGAAACGTTAATTATCACTTTGTATGGTACCACATGCTTGCAACTTATCTGCTCGTTTAGGACATTTTTCTTACCCCACGTGATTACTGTCAAGGAAGAGCAATTGGTTTGCTCGCTAGGCTCATGTTCTAGAGGTTGTAAGTTCAAATCTTACCTTTGACAATTATTTTTTAAAAAATAGCTCAAACCTATTTTAATTTTATGAATTCAAGCTATGACCTGAAACCTAGTATTTTTGGCAAATTTGCAAATTTAAAATATTCAAATGAATATAGTAACTCAAATTTTATGTCTTCTTTTGTTATCAAAACATTAAGATGAGGTAAAAATTATTTATTATCGATTTTAGATAGTCACTTAATACATTACCCAAGCCCGTTAAATTTAACATATGCTTGAAGCTTTGGATCTTCGGCAGGAATTTGTCTAGTTATTCAGCTTTTATCTGGAATTTTTTTAGCTATGCATTATACACCGCACATTGATCTTGCTTTTAGTAGTGTTGAACATATTATGCGGGATGTAAATAATGGTTGGTTAATTCGATATATTCATGCGAACGGCGCTTCAATGTTTTTCATTGTTGTGTACTGCCACATTTTTCGTGGGTTATATTATGGCTCTTACATGCAACCAAGACAGTTGCTTTGATGTTCAGGTGTTCTTATCTTTATTTTAATGATGGGAACAGCGTTTATGGGTTATGTTCTTCCTTGAGGTCAAATGAGTTTTTGAGGTGCCACAGTTATTACAAGTTTAGTAACGGCAGTTCCAGTTGTAGGGCAATCTATCGTTGATTGACTTTGAGGAGGGTTCACTGTAAATAATGCAACATTAAATAGATTTTTTAGTTTACATTTTTTCTTGCCATTTATAATTGCTGCTTTAACTATTATTCACTTAGCACTTCTACATAAAGATGGATCAAATAATCCATTAGGTGTAGATAGTACTGGTGATAAAATCCCATTTTATCCTTATTATGTAATAAAAGATTTATTTGCTTTTTTTTGTTTTTTAACTTTTTTTGGGGTTTTTGTTTTTTATTTCCCAAATGTATTAGGTCACCCAGACAATTATATACCAGCGGATCCTATGCAAACACCAGCGCATATTGTTCCCGAATGATATTTTTTACCGTTTTATGCGATTTTAAGATCTATTCCTGATAAACTTGGGGGTGTAGCTGCAATGGGGGGTGCTCTTATTATTTTGTTTTTAATCCCATTTACAAATACATCTGAAATTAGAAGTACAACTTTTAGACCTATTTTCAAAATTTTCTACTGGTTACTTGTTGCTGATTTTTTACTGTTAGGTTGAATCGGTCAAAAACCTGTTAAAGATGTTTATGTCTGAGTAGGCCAAGTAGCAACAGTGTTTTATTTTCTATTTTTTCTTGTTTTAATTCCTTTAATAGGGACTATTGAAACTAAGTTAGTTTCTTATAATGTTAAAAAAGATAGTCTATCATAGATCTAGTCGAATTTTTTAGCTCGTCTTTTTTATTCAAATTGATAAAATATAAATGACATTAAAAAAAAAGAATTTGTTAAAAAAAATAAAAAATTTTACAATTAATTTTGGGCCGCAGCATCCAGCAGCTCATGGTGTACTACGGTTAGTATTAGAACTTAATGGAGAAATAGTAAGTCGAGCAGATCCCCATATAGGTCTATTGCATAGAGGTACAGAAAAGTTAATTGAATATAAAAATTATGTTCAAGCATTACCATATTTTGATCGTTTAGACTATGTTTCTATGATGGCACAAGAACATAGTTACTGTTTAGCGATTGAAAAACTTTTTAACTGTAAAATACCAAAACGTGCTCAATATGTTCGGGTACTTTTTGCTGAACTTACTCGAATTTTAAACCATTTGTTAGCTGTTGGGTGTCATGCCATGGATGTTGGTGCAATGACTCCTTTTTTATGGGCTTTTGAAGAAAGAGAAAAATTAATGGAATTTTACGAGCGTGTTTCAGGTGCGCGAATGCACGCAGCTTATTTTAGACCTGGTGGATTACAAGTTGATATCCCAAAAGGTTTATTAGATGATATTTATATGTTTACTGAGCAATTTACTTTACGATTAACTGAAATGGAAGATATGTTAACAGAAAATAGAATCTGAAAGCAACGGTTGGTTGATATTGGTGTTGTAACATCTGAAGATGCTTGTCAGTGAGGGTTTAGTGGTGTTATGCTGCGTGGTTCTGGTGTTTACTGGGATTTACGTAAAAGTCAGCCTTACGAAATTTATGACAAACTTAAATTTGAAATTCCTGTTGGAACTAATGGTGATTGTTATGATCGATATTTGATTAGAGTTTTTGAAATGAAAGAATCATTAAAAATAATTGAACAATGTTTAAATTCAATGCCACTTGGTTATATTAAAACAAATGATTTTAAAGTTTCACCCCCAGCCAGAAGTGAAATGAAGCAATCAATGGAAGCATTAATTCATCACTTTAAGATGTATACTCAAGGAGTTATAATACCTAGTAGTGAAACTTATATTGGAACAGAGGCGCCAAAAGGAGAGTTTGGGGTTTATTTAATATCCGATGGTACAAATAGACCTTACAGATGTAAAATTAAAGCTCCAGGATTCAATCATTTACAAGCTTTGGATTTTATGTCAAAAGGACATTTAATTGCTGATGTTGTTACGATTATAGGAACTCAAGATATTGTATTTGGGGAAGTTGACCGATAAAATTATTAAAATGTATTCGAATATAAAATCCTTGAAAACTTTGCAAATTTTTTCAAATGGTTGTATTTACATTGATTCTTTATCTTACATAAAGACTTATAAAAAATATAACTTTTTAAAAAAAAATTTGTTTGTCAATTTTTTAAAAAAGAATCAACTTGCGTCAACCAAATCAAATTTTTTTTATACAAAATATCGAAATCAAATTGTTAAAAATTTAATAAATGAACTCACAGTTAATTGTAAAAAATATTAAAAATTTAGTTAAATTATGCCCTATAGAAAAAATTCAACTTTATGGTCAAGAAGTAGTATTAGTTGTAAAATCGCAACTGTTATATGATCTCTTACTATTTTTTAAGTACCATGTATCGTATCAATTTAATATTTTAACTTGTATTACTGGTGTAGATTATCCCAACAACAAGTATAGATTTAAATTAGTCTACGATTTATTAAGTATTCGTTATAATATTCGTCTTAGGATTAAAACATTCACTCACGAATTGGTTGGGGTTGAGTCGTGTGATCAGTTATATTTTACTGCTGGTTGGTACGAGTGTGAGATTTGAGATATGTATGGTGTTTTTTTTAAAAATCATTCAAACTTAAAACGAATTTTAACTGATTATGGTTTTGAAGGCCACCCACTTCGAAAAGATTTCCCATTAAGTGGTTTTGTCGAAATGAAATACAATGAAACAGAAAAAAGAGTAATAAATGAGTCTATAGAGTTATGTCAAGAATATCGTACATTTAAATTCTTATCTCCTTGATAATTATTCTAGATATTAATGAAAAAACAAACTCAAAAAGATAAGCGAATAAGAAAACTTTTTAATAGACGCGAATTAAATTATATTATTTTAAAAAGTATAATTAAAAATGAAAATTTATCTTTAATTACAAAATGAAACGCAATATTGAAGCTATCAAGTTTGTCAGGAAGTCATAATAAGACTAAGTTTGTTAACAGATGTGTCTTAACTAATTCTAAGGCCAAACTTAACAAAACTTTTAAAAAATTTTCAAGATTAAGTTTATTGCGGCTAGCAAGATCTGGTGCGATATCTGGGCTAAAAAAAGCGTTTTGATAAAAAGTAAACTAAAAATGATTTCATATTTTTTTTCTTCAACAAATTTTTTCTGTTTGAATAAATTATTACTTTGTAGTGAGCATTTTCATTTAAATACTTCGTTGTTTTACAATGAATACAGTGTTATTTTGACTTTTTTGTTTGTTGCCATTGCATTGTCTATTATTATAATATTATTTTCATATATTTTAGCCGTTCAAAACCCAGAAACTGAAAAGTTGTCTACTTATGAGTGTGGGTTTGAACCATATGAAGATGCACGCCACACTTTTGATGTTAAATTTTATTTAGTTGCTATTTTATTTATCGTTTTTGATATTGAAACTATGTTTTTAATCCCTTGAACTAATGTATTAGGGCAATTAGATCTTGTAGGGTTTTGATCTATGATTGACTTTATGTTTGAATTAGGTATTGGGTATATTTACGTTTACTGTATAGGTGCATTAGATATACATTAATTTTTTATTCTTTTATATCACAAGAAAGGTGACTGAGAGGTTTAAAGTGAAGATCTGCTAAATCTTTGTATAATTTTTGTTATGCCGTGGGTTCGAATCCCATCCTTTCTTTAAATTCGAAAACTTATACAATGTTTTATTTTTGTTTTAGTGGAATATAGCCAAGTTGGTAAGGCCTTCGTTTTTGGTACGAATATTCAAAGGTTCAAATCCTTTTATTCCAATAAATAATTTATTTATAATTGCTTCAGATAAAAGTCTTCATCGTCTAGTGGTTAGGACATCGCCCTTTCACGGCGACAGCACGGGTTCAAATCCCGTTGAAGATATAAGTTAAAACCCTGCAAATAAAGATACTAACTTTTTAATGTTTTTTTAGAAAAACTAATATTTAAAGTTTGTGTTATTTAGACGAGATAATTTTGAACATTGTATCATTGTAGATGAATATTTACTGTTAATATCCTTACCGTCTATATAAAAATCATTTAACCAAAATCTAATTTGCGATTTAAAAATTTTTTTTTGTGCTTTTTTGAACTTAAAATTTTTTAAATGAAATCCAGTAATCTTTTTAAGAAATTGAAATGCTAAATTATTTAAATTGGAAATAGCATAATGCTGTAACCCTACGTAATTCTTAAATTGATAAACATTTTTTGAGTTGAATACAATTTTATTGTTTCTAAAAAAATTTGTAATAAACAATAATTTTTTAGAATAAGAAAAGACCTTTCTTATAATTTGTCAATCATTTTTTGCTTGACCCAACGGTGTAATTATTTTAACAGTTTTGTTAAAAGTTCCCTCAGTGTTTATATATGTTCCTGAATTTTCAAAAAACACAGTGTTAGGTAAATGAAGGTGGTTATTTATGTTAAAACCTTTTTTTAATTTTGTTAATTGTTTTACTTCTAAGTTATTGTCTTCTGTTATTAATAATTTATTTTTGTGTTTGTAACTTTGAAAAAAGTTCAATAATTTCAAGTTTAATAATTTTTTGATATTGGGTGTTGAAAAGGAACTGTTGATAAAATAAATTCCTGCAGAATTTCTAAAATCTTTATTTTTTATTGTTTTTAAATTATCAAAATTAGCAAATCCTACATCATTTAAAGTGGTACTTAAAATATTTAATTGGCTTTGGCTATTACATTGCGAATACAAGTTTATATGCTTTGTTAAAAATTTTATCATATTCGATAAACCGTAAGCATCTTCTCTTTTGAATATTTCTGTACTAGAAATTAATATAGGATTTGAAGAATTTATAAATTCTTGACAAAATAAATTATTACCTTCTACTAAAGATTTTAGAATTTGAACATTGCTGCTGAGTGTAGTGTTAGAAAATGTTAAATTAAATAAAGAACCAAGAGTAACTACTTTAAAATTTCCTTTTAAATATCGTGATTTAAGTTTTAAATTTAATTTAGAAGCTTCATAACGAGGATTTATTCCTAGCAACAGGCAGGTGTCTGCTGATAAAAGGTTATTCTCATTCAAACTCGAATTTAGTAAATAATTTTCTTCTAAGTCAATGTTTAAGTTAGTAGATTCAGATTGTCTAAGTTTAAAAAATGAATGTTTGTGAGTTAAAACACGTAGTAAGTTTAAAACCTCAATATTTATATTTTTATTTAAACAAATTGTGATACTGCAAGGATGAAAATAATGTTTTAATAAATGGTTTTGAAAGTAAAGTGTACAAAAAAACTCTTTAAATAATTTTTGTCATGATAGATTTACGGATGACTCTTTTTGATTTTTGTTTAAAAAACTATAAATTATTCTTTCAGGAGAAAACATACCATCAAATGAAAATCGAGTTTTATCAGAAATTCAATTTGTCTTATAAGTTGCTTCTTCATATCCAGGTAAAATTTTTATTATTTGATTATTTTTTAAAAAAAGTTGAACAGGCGTTCCAAATCCATCCGAAAAATCAATAGAAGTTACATTTTTTAACTCTCAATTTCGATTTACAAAAGGATAGGGTTTCGATGTTAATGCGCCGACAGGGCATAAATCAATAACGTTGCCAGATAATTCAGATTGAAAAATTTTTTCAACATAAGTACCAATTTCACTTTGTAATCCTCTTCCAAACATTCCTATATCTTCTACTCCAGCGATTTCAGCAGCAAAACGCACACATCTCGTACAATGAATACATCTTGTCATTACAGTTTTGACAATAGGACCAATATTTTTGTCTAAAACGACACGTTTAAAGCTATAGAATCTTTTTTTAGTTAACCCAAAGAACAGAGATTGGTCTTGTAAATCACACTCACCACCTTGATCACAAATGGGACAATCTAATGGGTGGTTTAATAACAAAAACTCTAAAACATTTTCACGAGCTTTTTTAACTAAAGAACTGTTAGTGTATATATCACCATTTGCTAAACAAGATTTTGCGTTCATTGCACACGAAACGATGGGTTTAGGAGAGTTTTTTAGTTCTACAAGGCACATACGGCAATTTCCTGATATAGATAAATTTTTATGGTAGCAATAATGTGGTACATTAATTCCTAATGTTTCACAATATTCAATAAGAGGTGTATTTTGTTTTCAAAAATTATTATTTGAATTATTTTTAAATTCTAAATCATAGTTAAATTTTATATTATTTATATGAAAGTATTTCAAAATTATAAAGAATTGAGGAAACGTAGCTTCAAATGGTTAAAGCGTCGACTTGTCACGTCGAAGATTGCTGGTTCAAATCCTGTCGTTTCCGTTTTATTAAAAGTTAACCTTTAATGTTTTTTATTTTATCTATTCTAATAGTATTTTTCAATCTATAGTAAATAGTTAATATTGCTAACCCTATTGCAGATTCTGCAGCAGCAATTGTTAATATGAATAAAACAAACACATAACCGGTAATGTCATCTAAGTATATAGAAAAAATGACAAAGTTTAAGTTTATTGCCAACAACATAAGTTCAATTGACATTAATGTTATTAATATATTTTTTCTATTTAAAACAAGCCCTAATACTCCAATTAAAAACAAGGCTATAATAATATTTAAAATGTAGTTTAAATTTAAAATTATCATGTATATAGTGTCAAATTATGGGTACATTGGGGCTTGAACCCAAGACCTGTGGATTAAAAGTCCAATGCTCTACCAACTGAGCTACGTACCCATATAATTTCTTGTTGCAGAAATATTATAATGCAAAAAGAATTAAAAATGCCATCATTAATGAGAAAAGAGCGATAGCTTCGGTTAATGCAAAACCTAAAATAGCAGTTTTAAATAATTCATCTTTTAAAGAAGGATTTCGTGAAATTCCAATTACTAATGCACCAAATACGGTACCAATTCCTACTCCAGCTCCTGCTAGTCCGATAGTTGCTAAACCAGCTCCTACAAATTTAGCTGCTTGTAATAACATGTAAACATAACAAAAATGTATTTATCTTTTTCGGTGGCTTTAAAGCAGCTTTCAAAATTCAAGTTTGAGATTTTAAAGGTCCCATCAAATTTTTAAACTTTAAAATAGTTATAAAGGTTTTAAAAGTCTTCGCAACAATATTGTTTTTGATTTTGTTATAATAAAATTACTGTTCTAACGGGTAATTTTGCACCCCCTGTTTCAAAAGCTGTAATTGCAATGTTTCTTGATATACCACATATTTCAAACAAAACTGTACCAGCACTAACCTTCGCGGCCCAATGAGATACGGCACCTTTGCCTTTACCCATTCGAACTTCTATAGGCTTTGCTGTAATAGGAATCGATGGAAACACTCGTATTCAAAGTTTTCCTTTTCGGTTTAGCTTTCTTACAATAGCTTGTCGTGCAGCCTCAATCTGACGAGACGAGATAGTACCAGATTTTGCAGCTTTTAATCCAATGCTTCCAAATTTCAGTTTATTAGAACGAAAATCAAGTTTTGACAGTTTTCCTTTTTGTATTTTTTTATATTTAGTTTTTTTCGGTTGTAGTAACATAAATTTTTTATGGCGTTCTCACATGTTCAAACTTTTACTCCAAATGTACCGTTAACTGTGTAAGCAGTTGATTGAAAATAGTCAATCTTAGAATCAAATGATTGAAGAGAAAATTTTCCAAATTGTATTATAACACTTCGAGCCCTTGGCGCTCTGTTAAATCTTCCTTTAATGACAATTTTTATTCCCGTAAGGCCTGAAATTTCTGACTTGGCTAGAAGTTTTATGCTTTGTTTTAAAAATCCTAAAAAGTAATTATCCTTTCGAGATATAGCAATTTGATCGGTCTTTAATTGATTAAGCCTAAACTGATCACTTATAAATTCAGCCAACAATTTTGCTGACTTCCTTTTTAAAACATTAATAGACAGAATATTTATTGCTTCTTTAAAAAAAGAATTCTTAACAAACTTCCTTAATTGCTTAAAGGTATTTTTAAAATCTCTAATTTGGTTTTGTGACAATTGTTTGGTATTGTTTAAGTTTTGTAATGTTATACAAATATTAATTTTGTTTTTGGTATACTTTGCTAAATTTTCTAGTAAAATTTCTTGAAATTCTTTTAAACACACTGTTTGATTTTTGTTAAACTTATAAGATAATAAATTTACTTTATTTTTTTTTTTTCTTTCTTCTTGAAATTTTTTTAAACTAATCGTTTTATCGCCAAAGAACTTTTTATGCGATAAACTTTTTTTGTTTTTTTTGCCAATTTTTACCTGAGTCTGCAAACGTTTGAAGTACGCTAAAGATTTTTTTGAATATTTTGTTAAATTTCTATTTATAATGTAAAGTGTTTTTGCTGTAAGATAAAAAGAAATATATATTTGTAGAACATTTTCAGAGTAAAATATTTTACAATTATGAATTTTTATTTTGTATAAGCCGAAAAATCGGTTTAAATATTTTTGAATTTCTAAAGTCTTATACAAATATAAAGACGACTCTTCATTATTTTTTTCAATATATTTGGATTCTCAATTTTTTTTAGTAACTCCTAACCTAAAAATTCGTGCATCTGTTTTTTGCCCCATTTATTTTTTGTTTTTTGTTTTTTTATAAGAAAATTGTTTTCGAGTAAGGACAAATTCTCCCAATTTATGACCAACCATCTCATCCACAATTTTTATCGTGACAAATGTTTTGCCATTGTAAACTTGTATACTAAATCCTATAAATTTAGGCAGTATTACAGAGTTCTTGCAGGTAGTTTTAATACCATTTTTATAAACTAACGCTGAGTTTTTAATATTTTTTAATAATTTGTTTTTAACATATGGTCCTTTTCATTTAACTCTACTCATTTTTTAATGTTTTAAAAATTTAAAATTTTTTTTATTGTTTTTACTTGTTTTGCCATTTTTTGTAGGCTTTCCTCAGGGTGTTACGGAAGATCGACCTCCTGAACTTTTTCCTTCGCCACCTCCATGAGGGTGATCAACAGGGTTCATTGCTACACCTCTAACAGTTGGTCGCTTGTTTAATCACCTATTGCGCCCTGCTTTTCCAATTATAGAAAAAAATGAGAATTCATTTGAAACTGTTCCAATAGTTGCGTGACATGCAGATGAAAGAAATTTGTGTTTTCCAGAGCTTAAGACAATTCGACAGTATTTAGAAGTTTTTTCTATTAATTGCGAGCTAGTGCCAGCAGATCTACTTAGTTGAGCTTTTTTATTTTCTTTTAATGAAACATTATGAATAAAGCTCCCCACGGGAATTTTCATTAGCGTCAAAGAATGACCAACTTTAACTTCAGCATTAAATCCTGATTTTACAATATCACCGATATTCAAGTTTTTAGGAGCAATCATATAAAAGTAATTATAGTTTAAAAAATCATAAACAGCAGCAATAAAAGCCGTTCTATATGGATCATATTCTAAACTAGTTATAATACCTACAGAGTCTTTATTTCTTAAAAAATCAATTTTTCTATATTTTTTTTGATGCCCACCACCCTTATGGCGCACAGTAATTTTACCAAAATTATTTTTTCCCGCTATATTTTTTTTACCGATAATCATTTTTTTTATTAAAGGAATTTTACTCAATTTTTTTTTTGAAAAACTAATTAATTTTTTTTGAGTTAATGACGTAGATTTATTTTTTGTTGAATTCATATAAATAAGAGTTATTTCAAAAATTTTAAGAAATTCATGCTTTCATTAAAAATAGCAAACAAATCATTTTTTTCGTTTAATTTGATTAATCAAAATTATTTTAAACATTTATTTTCTAAAATTAAGATTTTAAAATTTATAAAAAAAGAAGCATTTTCATTTTTTCTATCTTGGTTTATTTTTTTTACCTTTAGTAAATTGTATCATATTAAAACAAAAATAAATTATTTTACTTCACACATTTTGTTTTCTTTTTTTACTCATCAAAAGTTAGTTAGTTACGTCATAAATATCAATCTATCTTTAACAAACACGTTAATCAATGTAAATGACATTAAAGGTAATCCTAAATTTTTTTATTCTGCAGGGATGTTTAATCTACAAAAAACTCAAAAAGTTAGGCAACCTAAAGCTATAATCACAATTTTGAAAGCTTTATTAGTGAAAATAAAAATTTTCAGAACAAAACCTGTTGCTTTGCACTTTAATAATTTATTTTTTAACCACCAATCATATGTTTTCAAAAAATTAAAAAAAAAAGTTTTTGTAAAGTTAGTAACCAGTTATAATTATCATCCACATAACGGTTGCAGGCTAAAAAAAAAAAAGCGAATTAAAATTCGTACTCGAACTAGAAAACTATAGAAGGAATGACTGAGTG
Organism: Mediolabrus comicus; assembly: GCA_036940125.1. NCBI lineage: Eukaryota > Bacillariophyta > Thalassiosirophyceae > Thalassiosirales > Thalassiosiraceae > Mediolabrus > Mediolabrus comicus. The sequence continues at coordinate 12,054 of JALLBI010000013.1, forward strand.
GTTGAAAGTGGCAGATTGTAAATCTGTTAAGTTTACCTTATCGTAGGTTCGAATCCTACTTCCTTCAACGAAATATAACGCAGTTTGGTAGCGTGCCTGCTTTGGGAGCAGGAAGTCATGTGTTCGATTCACATTATTTCGAAATTAACAGTAATTTTTTACTTTTGAATCTATAATATGGCATTTTGATCAAAGTTTTCATAGATTTATGAAAAATAGAAACATTTTCTATATATGACAACTTTTTTATATTTTTAATTTGTTTTCTAGAATAAATCTTATTATTTAACTTTAAACATAACAAATTAATCAAAGGATTTATATTCTTTAATTTTTTCAAAGTCAGCTCTACGTTGTCAGTATTTATTAACACAATAGGTCCATGAAGCAAAGTAATTAAATTTTTAAATATAGAACACTTTAAGGTTCTAATCATTAGTGTATTGAATACTCTATAATACTTTAACTTATTTTTTACTAAAGTTTGTTCGGTTTTTATCCAGCTTTCGTTATTTAAAGAAGCTCCATGAAAGAAAAAGAAAAAATTTATTGTTTTTAGATAATATTTGATTTTTAAACGTCTATAGGTTTTTAAACTAAAATCCATTTTTTATTATTTAGGCTCAGTAGGATTCGAACCTACGACAAAACCGTTATGAGCGGTACGTTCTACCTCTAAACTATAAGCCTAGTACAATTGAAAAAAAAATTTTTGATTTTATGAGAAATATAAGCATAGGCCAAATTTGTATTGTTTTTGTTGTAGGGCTTTTAATATTTAGTGACTTTTCAAAACTACTAAAAAACATACGTAATTTAATTAAAAACAGTAAGATTTATAAAAACTTAAAAAAAAAATAAATTCAGGAAAAAAAGGATTTGAACCCTTGACTTTTGGTTTTGGAAACCAATGTTCTACCAACTGAACTATTCTCCCCCAAAATGCCAAATTCAAAAAATTTATGATTTACAAGTACTTATTAGAAATAAAATACCGCGTTTTTTTTTCTTTACTCGCTTGAAGTTTTATAGTAATAAATTGTTATTGCTATAAAGAAACTTTGTTATATGTTTTTATTAGACTGAGTTCAAATCAAACCGACACTAACCTATTATATTTTTTAACAACTGATGTAACGGAGGTGTTTGTTGTTTATATTAGCTTGTCTTATTTTATCGCTAATCAAGCAATAATTCCATTTTTAGGCTACCAACTTTTTGTTTTTCTATCAACAGGTTTATACACATTTGAGTATGTTTATTTCAAAACTATTCTAGTAATGATAGCGTTTTATTGAATAAGTTTTATTTTTATAATAAATACTCTGATTTTCCCTGCAAGTTGATTTTTTTTTTTTGAGTTTCAAAAATTTTTATCAGCTCAAAACCTAACGTTTTATTTTGAAGCTAAATTAAATGAGTATATAACTTTTTATAAATCAGTCTATTATTTGTGTAACACTGTTTGTCAGATAACGATCGTATTTTTTATCTTTTTGGATTTGTTTAAGGCCAATTTTTCAGTTTTGAATAAATTTAGAAAAGTCTTTTATTTTATTTTTTTTTGTTTTGCAACAGTTGTAACTCCGCCAGATGTTGTATATCAATTGTTAACTAGCATTTGTATAATAATAATTTATGAATTAACCACAGCGTTTGTTATTTTTAAAAATGAACTTTTAAAGATTAAGTAGGCAATCAGTTAAAACTAATTAAAATTCCTACAGAGAATAACAAGTACCCTAATGATAAAGGAAGAAAACTTTTTCAACCTATGTACATTAGTTGGTCGTATCTGTATCTTGGCAAAGTTGCTCGTGTAACTATAAAAAAAATTACTCCTAAAGCAAGCTTCAAACTAAATCATAAACTGCCAGGAAGATAATTAAAAGGAAAAAAAGTACTTAAGGGTAATCAACCTCCCAAGAATAATATAGAAACAAAAGCACTCATTAAAAGCATATTAGCATATTCTCCTAAAAAAAATAAAGCAAATGTCATAGCTGAGTATTCAACATTATACCCAGAAACTAATTCAGCTTCAGCTTCAGGCAAATCAAAAGGGTGTCGGTTTGTTTCAGCAAGCATTGAAACACAAAAAATAAAAAACATAGGTAATAACGGGATAATAAATCAAACATTGTTTTGGGCTAATACGATAAAACTTAAATTGAAAGAGCCTGCGCAAATACATACATTAATTATAATAAAACCTATAGAAACTTCGTAAGAAATCATTTGGGCTGCAGACCGTAATGCACCTAAAAATGGATATTTTGAGTTACTTGATCAACCGGCCATAATTATACCGTAAACACTTAACGAAGAGGTTGCAAATAAATACAAAACTCCAATATTTAAGTCAGATAAAACTACCTGTTTAGATAAAGGTAAAACAGCTCAACCAATTAAACTTAAAATAAAGGTTAACATAGGAGCGATTAAAAATATAATAATATTTGAGTTGCTAGGGAAAATAGTTTCTTTAACAAACAGTTTTAGCCCATCTGCTAATGGCTGTAATAGACCTAAGAAACCAATAACGTTAGGACCTTTTCTTCTTTGTATGATACCCATAATTTTTCTTTCAGCTATAGTAAAATATGCAACAGAAATAAGTAAAGGAACAACAATAGCAAGAATTTTTAATATAATACAAATTATTAATACAATCATTTTTAGTTTGAGTAAAAGTTAATTAGGATAAGGTAGGATTCGAACCCACGGTATTTTTCAATACAATAGTTTTCAAAACTAACGCCTTAAACCACTCGACCACTTATCCTGAAAAGCAAATGGAGGGATTTGAACCCTCATCTTTAATCTTGGCAAAATTACACTCTACCAATTGAGTTACATCTGCAGCTATGGTTTTAAATTTAAATGAACAACTTAATCGATTTGAGTATAAAAAAAAGTTCATTTTGAGATTTAGAAGTTGTAACCAAAGTAATGTCTAACTTAGGTATATCCTTAAAAAATTGATATTGGTTCTCGAGTTCTTTAAATATTAATGGGTTTTTTAATTGAATTGAAATTGATTTTATTGACTTCAAATTTTGTTGAAAATGAACTGTTTGAGACTGGCTAATTATAGGGAAAATTAAAGTTATTAACTTTATGTAAAAAAAATACATTGTGTGTTTTCTTAGGATTATTTTGCACCCCACCGGGCTCCCTTTTTTAATTTTTAAAAATACATTTAAATATTTAGATTTTGTTAATTTACTTTTTTTGGACGATATAAATTCTAAAGCTAATAACCCTGAGATAAGATGTTTAAAACTTGATTTTTGATACCCAAAATTTAATATGATTTTTTCAAATTTTGGGATTTGTTTTATGTTTTGGTAAAAAAACATATTAATTAGGTCGTATTTAACTATATTATAAAAATATGTATCAAGAAAAAACATTTTAAACTTTTCTATATAAATCCGGAAGAAAGAGTTGCAAACTTGAGATTTTTTTGTTTTTTCAAAATTTTGGGTATTGGACCTATAATACGGGATGCAATTGGTTTTCCTTGTTTGTTTATCAAACTAACAACATTAGATTGGAAAGAAAATACGGTTCCATCTTTTTTTACGGTTTTAGATTTAGTTCTAAGAATAATTGCTTTATGAACTTCACCTTTTTGTACTTTCGATGTGGTTCGGGCTTTATTACGAAGTTTTTGTATGGATACTATTATAATATCACCAAGAACAGCAAACCGTCTATTAAAACCATTAAGAACTTTAATACATTTTACAGTTTTTGCACCTGAATTATCTGCTACTTTTAAAATTGTTTGTTGTTGAATCATTTTTGTTTGCGTTTATAGCTCAATTGGATAGAGCGTTGGATTTCGGTCCCAAAGATTATAGGTTCAAGTCCTATTAAACGTATTATATTTTTTCATATTGTTGTTTTAAAACCATCTATAATAAAAATATTTTTTTTTTACAAAAGCATATTCGTACAAATTTTTTTTTTTGTTAATGCTAGCACCTGTGTTTTTAGTTGCAAATAATAACTCATCAATAAGTTTTTTATGCATTTTTTTTTCATCTTTGTTATTTTTCCTAGTTAGAAAAAATTTCAAAGTAGATGAAATTCGACTTGTATTTTTTACTATGTAAGGAAATTCTTTTAATCGAGAACGTTTGTTTTTCTGTTTCAATTGTTTTACTTTAAGTAAGGGTGTAACGTTTATAAAAGCTCTATTAATAAACTCTTTATAGTTTTTGCTAAACAGCTTATAAAAAAATTTAGCACTTTTTAATCAAATTTTCTCAGACGCTGTGCTTTTACCTTTTAATAATAATTGATTGATTATCTTTTTATTCATAAATTATTAATTGTTTGATTTTTTAGTACCATATTTAGAACGTGAAGTTTTTCTATCTTTTAATCCATTAAAGTCTAATTTTCCACGAACCAAGTGATATTTAATTCCGGGTAAATCTTTTACCCTACCACCTCTAATCATAACTGTAGAATACTCTTGTAAATTATGACCTTCGCCAGGTATGTAAGCCATTATTTTTTTGTTGTTAGTTAGTCTTAATTTAACTAATTTTCTTAATGCTGAGTTGGGTTTTTTTGGAGTTCTTAAAAAAACTTTAGTACAAACTCCCTTTTTTTGTGGGCAATTATCTAATGCAGGCACTTTGTTACGTAGTTTTTTTTTTCTTCTTCTGTTACGACACAATTGATTGATTGTAGGCATTTTTTTAACAATTATACCAAAAAAGGGACTTGAACCCTTACTCTTTTATGAAAAGAACTAGAACCTAAACCTAGTATGTCTACCAATTTCATCATTTTGGCATATGGTTTAAAAATACTCGTTATCGGACTTGAACCGATACTTTTTATATAAAAATCAGATTTTAAGTCTGACGTGTCTACCAATTTCACCAAACGAGCTTCTTGTCTAATTCCACAATTTGATTTTTTAACTTTAGGTGCACAAGTATTCGGACTTTTAACAACTTTATCTTTTTTTTACTATTTTAGTATTAACACAGTTATACCAAATTTTGTAGAAGTAAAAAAATTCAGAACAAAAAAATTAATAAAAAACACAACCTCTATTTCAACCATGAATTTAGATCTAGTAAATAATAAAAAATTAATTAATAATAGCTATAAGCTATTTATGCAATAACTTGAAAAGGGAATATAACTCAATTGGTAGAGTGTATGCTTTGCAAGCATAAAGTTATCGGTTCGATCCCGATTATTTCCAAATTTATTTTAAATCGGGTTACTCTCTTTAGGCTGGACTCGAACCAACAACCTAGTGGTTAACAGCCACTCGCTCTACCGTTGAGCTACTAAAGATTACTGCAAGCATTCTATTTCTCATAAAACCTAATAAATGAGTTAAAATCAAGTCAGAACGGGTAATATGATAGGCAATTAGTGTAGTTAATATCGTCTATTACTAATATTTGAAATGTTCTATAATTAATATAGAGATGTTTTGGAGGCGTTGGTCAAATTTTTGAGTTTAAAATATTTGATGTGACAAAATCAAAAACACTGGCATCAAACGAGATTATATCTCCTTTTTTTAATTTATAGGAATTAGATTGAACAATTTTATTATTAACATACACTTTCTTGTGAGAGATTAATTGCCTCGCATTTCTAAAACTGTAAGCAAAATAAGTACGGTATATGACCGTGTCTAATCTCGTTTCAAGTTTTTTAATAAATAAAATAGTTTCGTGTACATTGTTAGCTTTAGAATTTTTTAAAGTTAACTTTACTAACTTCTTTAAATGAGACTTTGCCAATTTTCCGTAGAAAAAGCTCAGCCTTTGTTTGTTCTGTAAATTATATTTAAATTTCCTACTAAAAAAATTTTTAAAATTGAACAAAACATATGAAATAGGGTCATAAAACCTTTTTCGATTGAACTTTAAAGTTGAGTGTTGAAATTTTTGTCATTTTTTTTTTCTAAATCTTAAAAACTTATCATTATTTTGAATGTTTTTTTTTAAAGTTAAAAATTTCTTATATAATGGCTTATTACGTCGTTTATTTGTAAGATGCATAAATATTTTTTAAAATATCATTTAACATTGAAAAAAGATTAACTGAACTTTGTCACAATATTTTTAACTTTGTTTTTTTTTAGCGGCATCTTTTTCAACAATGAATAAAAAAGAAAAAAATAACTTATCTTTATATTTTTCTCATCAAAATTAAAATGCCCCAAAGTTTTATAAGTAATTTTAGAAAAATTTGAAGGAGTACAGTTGAAAGACAAAACAGGAATTCCAGCCTTATAAAATTCATTAATTGCACTAGTCTCCATTTTTTGATTAAAGATAACAACCAAATGAGGTTTTGTTTTAACTGTTAATAACAGTTTAAGGCTTTTTGAAAAATTTTGGGATTGAATTACTTTTAAATACGTTAATATTGAAAAACGATTTCTGAAAATACCACTAATTCAAGATTTTTCTGATATAAAAGTGTGATTCGTAAAGTGTATAAGTTTCATTTGTTTTATTTTAGAAATAACTGGAAAACCTATAAATAAAATCTTAAATTGGCACACGTGATATTCAAAAATAATTTTCAAAATTTGTTTTAAATGAGCTTCTATATATTCTAAAGTATTGTTTGAAAAATTAGAAATATCCGAAGAAGACTGGTTCGAATATATTTGGAGTTTTAATAGGTTATATTTAAATAATTTATAATTTTGACTTTTAACTAAGTTTGTTTTCATTTTTAAACTTTTTTACCTTCTTTGAAGGTTATTTTTTCTGTTGCATACAAAATACCTTTGCCTTTATACGGTTCAGGAACTTTACATGACCTAATTAACGCAGCCGTTTGAGTAACAAATTGATAAGAATTTCCTATAATAAAAAGTTTGTTAGCTTTTAAACAAAAAATTTTTAAGTTTTTTGGAATTTTAAAATATATAGAGTGACTATATCCTAATTTAAAATGCAACAAGCTGAAATCTAGTACTTTTAAAATAGACACACGAAATCCAACTCCGATGAGGTTTAATTTTTTACAAAAAAAGCTTGACATTTCTAAAAGCATTTGTTTTATTAAAACAACTTGAGTCGTTTGTATAGCTTTTAAAGTTTTTTTTCTGTTGTTTGACATACTGACAAAAGGTTCTCTAGTTATTTTGATTAATTTTTTATCTTTTTCAATAATCAATTTAGTTTTTAATTTTAATGCTTTTTGAGTCACAGAAGTTGTAAAGATAACAATATGGTTTGTAGTGCAATAATAAAATGAAATATCTTTTGGGATTTTAATTATATGTCGTTTTGTAATCTTAGTCATTTTTATCTGATTGTAAATAAAGGTTTTCCTCCAGTATGGGTTTGTTTACATTCGTGAATTGTCATTAAACCTTTATGCGTTGTTAATATAATAAGATTTTTTTTTGAATCAAGTTTTCACAAATGTGATGCTGAATAATATATTGGATGACTAGGTTTAGATATCAATTTTAATGAACTTACTGCTGGTTTTCCATTTTTATATTTTAAAAAAATTTTTAATAAGTTTGGATCTGAGTCACAAATTTTATAACCTAAAATAAAACCTTCATCCCAAAGAATATTTAGGAAAGCGGTAATTAATTTTGTTTTTGGTTGAAAAATGAAATTTCTTCGAGAAGCCTGGCTATTTCTTAAATCAGTAGCTATATTTCATACAGTGTTTTTCATAAAAAATTTTAAATATGTTTATATGTCTAGAGACAGGGTCGAACTGCCGTCACAAGGATTTTCAGTCCTTTGCTCTACCTACTGAGCTATCTAAACTTTTACTTACACTTGCTTTTTTTATTTTTAGATGATCTACAATCATAAAAGTTGGATTTTTTTAACAAAATTTCACCATGCGTGTCTAACAATTTTAAAAACACATGCCCAGTTTTATTCGAAAAAGAAGACCGTTTGAGTATAGATGTTTCAAACTTTGTGCGATTTAATATGTTAGATTTTGATTCGCTTTTTTGACAAAATTTTAATACAAACCTATCGTGATCTGTCTTGTCAAACAATGTATATTTAAATACTTTATTATTCAACCAAATTTTTTTTTTAAGCTTAATGTCGGAAAATAATTTTATTTTTACTATTTTTCAAACTGTTAAAAATTTAGCTATTTGAGATACATGAATTTTTAATTGTTTGTTATAAATATGGTAATTGAATTGTTCTTGAGATTTTTTGTTAACATGAGGCGACTGCAACACAGAAAGAAAAAAAACTTTCTTATTTTTTTGAGATTGTATTGGGAAAAAATTCAATTTAAGAACTTTGTTTGTTTTAAGTTTATAAAAAAATTTTAAAAAGTTTGTTAAAGAGTTTAAATTCTTTGAATAAATTGATAAAGTAATAAACATGAACTTTGTCATTTTTGTACTGTTTTGAATTCTTTTTCGTGATGTATGTACTTAATCTTATAAAACATTCATACAGTCTATAACCGAAGACACAACTTTTAATAGATATTTATTTAATCAACTTATATCAAGATCATTTAAGTTGATTAAAGGTAAGTTCCGACACTAAAATATATAAACACTTTGCAGCCTACATCGTTTGTGAGGTAAGTGGCATTAAACTAAACATAGCTTATAAATTAAATTTCTAAATTTTTTTATTCAATAAAAAACTAGGATATTTAACGTATTTTAGATGCAGTTTTAGCATTGGTATGAGTGCGTTGACCTCTAATAGGTAAACCACGCAATCGACGAATACCTTTATAGGCTTTAATTTGAACTAGATTTTTTGCTAACATAATTTTTGATTTTTTTAAGTTACTATTTATCAACAAATTTGAGTTTTCTATAAATTTGACTAATTTTACAATTTGATCTGACTTTAAAGTAGACAATTTACAATTATTTGATAAGCCTAGCTTTTTACAAACTAAGAATGATTGAAAGCGCCCAATTCCAAAAATTTTAGTCAAAGAAAAAAAAATTGATTTGTTTTCTAATAATTCTGTCTCTAAAATATATATCATTTATAATTTACAAATGTGGGTAATTTCAATTAACATATTAACGCTCATATGCATTGAATTTAAAAAAACTTCAGGGTATAGACCAATAACTAATGTGCCAACAATCAACGGTAAAAAAACAAATACTTCTCGTTTGTTAACATCAATATAATCTTTTAAATATTGAATTTTTAAATTACCGTAAGAAATTCGATTAAATAATCATAGCGAATAGCATCCACCAATAATCATACCAGTAGCACTAATAAAAGTGGCACTAGTATTAGTTTTAAAAGAACCAGCTAATATTAAAAACTCTCCTACAAAACTACCTGTACCTGGTAATCCGATGTTTGACATTGTAAAAAATAAGAAAATAAGTGTATATAAAGGCATAGTATGTACTAATCCTCCATAGTATTTCACCATTCTAGTATGGTGTCTTTCATAAACTACCCCAATAATTAAAAATAAAGCACTTGCTACAAAACCATGACTTAAACTTTGTAGAATAGCTCCTTCTAATCCAATTGTATTAAAACTAAAAAGTCCTACCATTACTAAATTCATGTGTGCTACAGAAGTATACGCAATAATTCTTTTAAAATCAGTTTGACGAATTGCGGTAAAGGATGTATAAACAATACCAATAATAGATAATAAATAAACAATTGGAGCAAAATAAAAAGATGCTTCTGGAAATAACGGAAAAGAAAAACGAAGAAAACCATAAGTTCCTAATTTTAATAAAACACCAGCTAAAATAACAGAGCCAGCCGTTGGAGCTTCTACATGAGCTTCTGGTAACCACAAATGTACAGGAACCATTGGTACTTTAGTTGCAAAAGATCCAAAAAAAGACAATCATAAGAATTTTTGTTCTGTTGTTGAAAAAACGAAAGTTAATAATACTTCGTAATCAGTTGTTCCTACTTGATAGTAAATATATAAAATGGACACTAACATTAAAACAGAACCTAATAATGTATATAGAAAAAAAAAATAAGCCGCTCTAATTTTTCTTTCTCGGGAACCTCAAACACCGACAATTAAATACATTGGAATCAAAACACTTTCAAAAAATATATAAAATAATAATAAATCTAAAATAGAAAAAACTCCAATTAAAAAAAATTCCATTACTAAAAAAGCAATTAAAAACTCTTTTATGTTTATTTTAACACTAGTTCAACTTATCAATATACATAAAAAAATTAACAAAGTGGTTAAAAGAATAAAAAATAATGAAATACCGTCAATACCTATACTAAAATTAAAGTTTAAAAAAGGAATCCATAACAGTTTACTTACAAATTGAAAAGAACCGACAGATTTATTAAAAAAAACCCATAAAAACAAGGAAATTACATACAGTAAGCAAGATACATTTAACGCTATCGATTTTAATAAAAAATGATTTGAAGAAGGTACAAAGAGTAAAAAGAATGTTCCAATTAAAGGCAATACCAAAATAACAATTAATAAGTTTGCCGCATTTAATAAAAAAAAATCTAACATTCACATTTTATAGGACTTGAACCTATGTCCATCAGCTTAGAAGGCTGTTGCTCTATCCAACTGAGCTAAAAATGCTAAAAATAAAGGCTAAAACCGGACTTGAACCGATATTAAAAGATTTGCAATCTAATACATTAACCAAATTATGTTATTCAGCCTAAAAACAAAATTTATATTTAATATTTTTGTCCCAAACGTAAATGAAACAACACCTATAATTCTCGCACAAATAATGAGAAGATTTAATAAGGTATAATTACTTTTTAACAAAAGAAAAGTAAAAAATAAAACAAACAAAACATAAAAAAATATTTTTTATAAAATAGGTTATTTAAACTTTTTGCCTCATCATTTCACAAGCCTTCTAAATTTAACCTTCCGGGCTAGGAAAAAAAAAGAGTTTAGCCTATACAGGTTATAAAGAAACTTTACAGTTGTTATAAAAACTCCCCAAACACCGTTTGGAGGAAACTGATCCAATATAGTTTCATGGTGCAGAAACTCTAATGAAGCTGAAGTTTCTGTGCCATCTCAAATGCTATCGTCTAACGAATAATTTGCATCAACTTTGGATTGATAATTATTACCATTAGACGGCACTAGAGCATCACCACCACTCAATCTAGGTGGCTCATTATTCATAACATCGTTTTGATTTGGCAAATCAAAATCAGATTCTGATAAATAATTATCTTCAGAATCTTCTGAGTCAGATATGCCATTATCTCAAGGAACAAGAAGTTGCTGTATATAACTTTCATATTCTGAGTGAACATTTGTGACTCTTTGCCGAAAATCATAATCGGTTTCTAACCGTGTATTTGGTTCCCTTAGAAGAGTGAAAAAAGATTGTAATGACTCTAAAAAAAATCTATATTCAAATCCCGTAGGGTCTAGATTAACTTCATTACGTAACTCCAATTGAAGACGAGGGTCAATCTCCAACTCCTCGTTTAAAAACTCTAAATTTGAAGAATATTCCGGGGTTAATAGTTGTTCACGAACAACCATTTTTATTCCTTCAGAATATACTAAATCAAACGAAACGCCTTGTGCATCTACGAACTTAAGCTCGAATAGTGTAGTGTACACAATTTGGCTAAAATAAAATGCTGCGAAGAAAATTCTTCGGTCCAGCAATGTACCAACCTCAGGGTGAAATTGACGCCATTGGTCAAACAATTCCACTCAAACTAATGAGCCTGGATAAGTTTTGGTAGCTACGTATACACTGCTGCTATAGCCAGTGTGCTCATTAATCCAAGCCGAATCTGACATTAAAAAAGATACCAGACTTTCAAAAAGCTTGTCGTCATTGTCACTGATGCACTTTTGGACAAGATCATTCGTTCTTATCAGAACATCAGTTGGGGTTGGAGATAAAAAAACATACGTTAATGCCTCTAGGAACTTTTTAGACTCAATAGGGGCAATAAATTTTAGATGGTTGATATAATATTCTATCATAAATTCCATCTGAATGCAAATTTGCCAAAAATACTAGGTTTCAGGTCATAGCTTGAATTCATAAAATTAAAATAGGTTTTAGCTATTTTTTCAAAAAATAATTGTCAAAGGTAAGATTTGAACTTACAACTTCTAGAACATGAGCCTAGCGAGCGAACCAATTGCTCTTCCTTGACAGTAATTACATGTTATAGAAAAACGTACTCAATATTGAAATAAATAATATCATTATTGGTTTATTTTTATAAAAATTTAGTTCTTTCTTTATATTATCGTCATCGTTAATAATAAAATTATTTTATACGAAAATAAATAAATCAATGTTGGATTTACAAATAAAAAAAGTAAAAAATAAAACAAACAAACTATTAAAATTGAAGTATTGGATTGTATTGGGTAATATAATTTACCGGCTATAGAATTTTCAAAATACATGATTTTCACTATTCGAATATAGTAAAAAGTAGAAACTACACTGCATAAAATACTGACAATTGCAACAAAATACATAGAAGCTTCAACAGAAACTAGAAAAATTCCAATTTTAACTAAAAAACCAATCATTGGTGGAAGACCAGCTACCGATAGTAGAACCGTGCTAAAAAATAAAGCTAGAATATTGTTAGACTTACTTAATGAACCTAAATCTGTTAAATCTTTATTTTGCTTTTTACTGTATTTATATTTCAACTGCAACAATAAAAATATAGACCAAATACATAAACCTGCAATCATGTATAGAAAAAGATAACAAAACAGTGATTGCATACTTTCAAATGTTCCAGCACTAAAAGCAATTAACGTGTACCCCATATGACTAATCGAGCTGTATGCTAAAAGGCTTTTTAGTTTTTTTTGTTCTAAACCCCCAAACGATCCAACTATTACAGTTAACATTGCTATAACAACTATATAATAACGTCACTTAACCGAATATTCAAAAAAACTTGAATAAAAAATTCTAACGATTAAAATAAAAATAGCTAATTTGGGTACAACTGCAAAAAAAAACGTTGAGCTTGAAGGAGATCCTTCATAAACGTCAAGCGATCATAAATGAAATGGAGCAACTGCCAGTTTAAATAAAAGACTTACGAAAATAAATGCCAAAGCAAATTGAATTAAACCTCCATCAACAAAAACATGTTTAACAAAAGTATAGTCACATGCCCCATAAAGACTTTCATACTCTAAATACATTAAAAAGAATAGATTTTTTAAATCTTCAAAATTTGTAGTGCCTGTAACTCCGTACAAAATAGATGAGCCAAATAAAAATAGACTAGACGAAAAAGCTCCCAAAATAAAGTATTTTAAACCTGCATCCACAGAAAAAGCCGAATCTTTTTTCATTGCAGCCATTATATAAAAAGATAAACTTTGTAGCTCAATCGATAAATAAGCAGTGACTAGATCATTAGAGGAGCATATAAAAAAAATACCTAATAAAGCAAAAAGTATTAATACACTATACTCAAAATAATTAATTTTTTGTATAGCAAGGTAACGTTGGACCATCAAAAAACAAAAAATTGAGATTATCGCTATCCAAACTTTAGCAGAAAAACTTAGATAATCAACAATAATAGTATTATTAAAAATTTGAAAATTGTTATATTCAACATTATTGTTTAATAATAAAAAACAAAACATAACAATGATTAAAATGCTTAAATATAAAACAGAGTTTTGAATTAATAAATATTTATTATTAACTGATATAAAAGTTCCATGGATAATCAAATAAATTATAGAAATACCTAAAAAAATTTCAGGTAATAACTGTATTTCTTTAAATATTAACATTTATAAATTACGACTTAATCTAAAAATAAAAAGTCAATATAACATAACCAATAAAAATATAAAAATCAAAGATTTTAATATTTTTTTTTCTCTAACGTAAGTCTTTTCTACACTTTAAAGTTTTATTATAAACCACAATACAAGAATGTCACATAGGCAATAATGGGTTTGAACCACCAACTTTTTCGTTGTAAGCGAAACACTCTACCAATTGAGTTAATTGCCTTTTGCATAATTATTATAACTTATCATTAAAGCGCGCAAACTACTAAAATATTTTTAATGAGCCCATAAAAAATAATAGTAAGTAGAAACAACCGCAATGCCTAAAATCTAAACTTTTTACTAAAAAATATTTAAATATGCAAAACAGAACTGTAAGTACGAGAAAGTTGCTTAAAAGTAACTTGTTTTTTAGTAATTTTAGTAGATCTTATTAGAACTAACGTTACCGGACCAATAGTTGCTAACAGCAAAATATTACCAGAAAGTAAAAACTGAATAATGTAGTCAGTGTACAACAAATGACCGATAGACATAACTTCAGTAAAATAATCTAATTTGTTAAATCAATCAAAATAATAGTTCAATAAAAAACTAGTATCGTAAGGATTAATTGATTCAAAAGTGCTAGGGACTATCAATAAAGTTTCAATTAAAAAAACAATGCCAATGAAACTACCAAATGGGAAATATTTTAAAGAGTCTTTTGCTAAATAAACTGTTTTTACATCTAGCATCATAACTACAAACAAAAACAGAACAGCTATAGCTCCCACATAAATTATGATAAAAATTAATGAAATATATTCACATTCTAACAAAAATAAAACACTAGAAGAGGAGACGAAGCTTAATACTAAAAATAGAACAGAATATATTGAATTTTGACTAAGAATAGTCATTAAAGCGCTTATTATCAAAACAAAAGAAAAAAAATAAAAAAATAAATTAATTATCATAAAATTCAAAAAATTTAATAATGAAAGAGGGACTCGAACCCCCGACATTTGGATTATGATTCCAACATTCTAACCAACTGAACTATTTCATTTGTTCCAGCTACACGTTCCCGTACAGCTACCTTGTTACGACTTCATCCAAATTGCTAATTTTTCAATGAACTAAGTTTTTTTATTTTTTGAAAAAAGCAAAAAAAATTAAATTTTCAAGTAAAACTAACTTTCTGCATGTGACGGGCGGTGTGTACAAAGCCAAGGTACGTATTCACCGCAACGTTCTGATTTGCGATTACTTGTGATTCCAACTTCATGTAAACGAGTTGCAGTTTACAATCCGAACTAAGAAAATTTTTAAAGATTAACTAAAATTTTTTGTTACTTTTTGTCATTTTCATTGTAGCACGTGTGTAGCCCAACCCATAAGGGCCACAGTGACTTGACTTAATTCTCACCTTCCTTTCAAGTTTTAATTAACAAACAGTCTTTTTAAAACAAAATTTTTAATACAAATTAAAAATTAAAGGTAAAATTTTAAAAACAAGAGTTACGCTCGTTTAAAGGAATGAACCAAACATCTCACGACACGAACTGACGACAGTCGTGCAACACCTGTAGTGAAAAATTATTAATTTTTTAATTAATGTCAATAATAAAAAAATTTATTAATTTAAATTATTTTTCAATATGTCAAGGGTTGGTAAGGTTTTGCGCGGATTATCGCATTAAACCACATGCTCCACCACTCGTTGTAGGCTCCCGTCAATTCCTTTGAGTTCCAATTTTGCAATCGTACTCCTCAGGCGGAATGCTTATGGCGTTAGCTTAAAAAATCCAAAATTTATTTTTTAAATTACAGCACTCAGAATTTACAGTGTAGACTACCAGGGTATCTAATCCTGTTTGCTCCCTACACTTTCGTCCCTCAATGTCAGTTTGTACTAAAGAGTCGCCTTCGCTAACGATATTCCTTCATGTATTCTTGGAATTTACTCCTTAACATGAAATTCTACTCTTCCGTATAAAACTCAAGTAAAACAGTATTGTATATTTTTTTAAAGTTAGGCTTTAAATTTTAACATATAACTTATATTACAATCTACGGACTCTTTACGCCCAGTAATTTCGGATAACGCTTGCCCCTCCCGTATTACCGCGGCTGCTGGCACGAGATTAGCCGGGACTAAAACTTCTTTAAATAACGTCATTATCGTTTTTAACGAAAGAATTTTACAACCAAAAATTAGTCGTCAATCATTCACATAATATTGCTGGATCAAACTTTCGTTCATTGTCCAATATTCCTCACTGCTGGCCAAAAAATTAGCCTGGACCTTGTCTCAGTTCCAGTGTGGTTGTACGTCCTCTAAGACCAACTAAAGATCAAAGGCTTGGTAAACTATTATTTCTACCAACAACCTAATCTTCCACAAACTCATCTTTTAACAATCATTTATTTTATGATTTTTATTTTTTTAATTTCAAATTAAAAAATTATTTAATGTTACTACAAACTAAAAAAGTTTTAACCTAAAAAAAATCAAAATTTGTAATAGGTATAGTTTATTTTAAATTAAAAGGTAGACAAAAAACATTTGCGTATTCCTCACCCGTTCGCTACGACATGTTAATATTTTATCGTACAACTCGCATGTGTAAAGCATATTATTAGCGTTCACCCTGAGCCAGGATCAAACTCATTTTTAATAATTTAAAATTATTTAAAAAATTTTAAATTTATTTAACTTAAAATCTTGTTTATTTTCAATGCTCAAAATATGTCATAATTTGTACAATAGTTAAAAAAAAATTTTAACTTTGTAATTTATAAATGTTTTTAAAATCTAAAAAATATTTGAAATCTTAAACAATTAAAATTTTAGTACTTATTAGCTAAAAATTTTGCAATTCTTACACATTAAGCCTATTACGTAGTAATCTTCTACGACTTTTAAAAAATTTTTTTTAAGGTTAGTTTCTTGTTTAAATGCTTTCAACAATTATCTATTATGAATATAGCTACTCGACTATGCTATTAAAATAACAATCGATTGACCAGAGATTCACTTTTCCCGGTCCTCTCGTACTAAGGTTTACTCCTTTCAATTTTTAACACTTACGGTAGATAGGGACCAAACTGTTTTACAACGTTCTAAACTCAGATCATGTACCGCCTTTCTTAGCGAACAGCTAAACCCTTGGAACCTTTTACAGCTCCAGGATGCGATAATCCAACATCGAGGTGCCAAACCACTCCATCGATAGGGTCTCTAAAGAATGATTAGCCTGTTATCCCTGGCGTACCTTTTATCCGTTGAGCGATGACCTTTTCCACTCAGAGTCACCGGATCACTATAACCGACTGTCGTCCCTGTTCGATTTGTCAATCTTTCAGTCAAGCAAGCAATATACTATTATGCTCTTCTATTGAGTTTTTCCAATTTGAGCTTACCTTCGTACGCCTCCGTTACTCTTTAGGAGGCGACCGCCCCAGTCAAACTACCCATTATAAACTGTTTTAAACTTATGAGTAACAAAAGTTTTTAAGAGTGGTATTTCATTGATGTTTAAATAAATAACTTATGTTACGATTTAATAAAAACTTACCACATATCCTACACAGAAAAAATTTTATTACAATTTATAACTATAATTACATTAGGTAAGAGATCTCTCGTCTTACCCATGATTCAGAACCGTGCGTGAAGGTTTCCCTTCACACGGCTCCTCTCTCCTAAGGTTTTCGATCATGGCAATGGCCATGAAGAGCTTGGAGATTACCATAGTGATTTGCACCTCCGGAAGCCTTCGGTACTATATGATCGATTTCGATTACATCACCAGGTAAAAATTTTAAATTACAGATATTACATTTGTTGTTCTGATTTCGAAGAATGCGGAGAATCGACTTACTAAAAGCACGATTTCCCAGTGCCCTACCTCGCTCAGACCAATAGACAAGATCATTGTCGTAGATGCTCTTATAGCCGGCGATTTTCTTATGCCTAACAATAGGAGTTTCCGCAAAGTATGAAATGCCAATAACTTCTTGTTTTTTTCCCATGTAACCAAACCGAAGTCTAGATTTACCGTTCCTGGTATCTTTGAATAGATATCTGTTCCGGATCCAGACTTTAGGACGAGTAGGGTGCTTACGCTTGGCCCATCTCATTAACTGTATCATTAGTTTATTGTCCATTGCGCTGAAAGTTTTTTTGCTTGCAACGGTACTAAAATAGTTTGCCCAGCCACGAATTATAGGATTGAGTCGTTCTACAACCGTAGTTACTTCACGATTTTGACGCAGGATTATTTTTATCTTGCGTAGAACATCCGAAATATTTTGTGGATGAGGCCTAATAAAAGTTTTATATTCCTCACCTCTTTTACCTCTTTTCGTTTTACCTACTAGATAATTTCTTATCCAAAATCCCAGGAATTTGAATCCCGGTTTTTGGTTATCTACCGAGATATAAGTGTGAGTGATAGAAGTTTTGCCTTGGTGGATTTCTAAGCTCATTGTTTTTAAGAATTCTTCAATGAAACTTTTCGCAGATTCGACAACTTCTTTGTCAGGATGAAGGACGACGAAGTCATCCGCATACCTAACGAAGAGTAGCCTTTTACGACGATTCGGTTTAGATATTCTATGGCCTCCCGGGCTAAAAGCAGGAATTTCTGCAATCCAATTTGATAATAATTCTTCTATCCCGTCTAGAGCGATATTAGCTAGTAAAGGGGATAAAACACCACCTTGCGGCGTGCCTTTTTCAGGGAATATCGTTTCATCTTGCATAACTACTTTTGCTTTTAACCAAGCACGGACCTGACGGTTCATGGTTGGGAAGGTGTCTAGCTTAGCTAATAGAGCATCGTGGCTAATCTGGTCAAAACATTTACGAATGTCTCCATCCAAGACGTATTTAGGACTTTTATTAATCGATGAGTGAATAGCCTCGATTGCATCATGAGGACGTCTTCCTGGTCGGAATCCGTAACTATTCTTCTCAAACTTCGCTTCCCATTCTGGTTCCAAGGCGAGAAGAACTAAAGCTTGTTTAGCTCTATCTCGAATTGTAGGTATTCCTAAAGGTCTTAATTCTTCAGGATTACTAGGTTTAGGTATTAAACGTCGTTTAATTGGGTCACATCGACCATCTATTTTTAGTGAATAAGCTAACTGGAATCTTTTTGTTGGTGCCACTGAATGCACACCATCAATACCTGCAGTCTTTTTTCCACGGTTGTCCTGAGTAATTTTTCGTACGGCTAAAAGTTTAGCTTCCGGTAAGTTTATCAAGATTTTCTGTAGTTTAATTACTCTAGTTTTGTCGTTTTTCCTTGAACATTCGTAAATCTTTCTTTGTATTCTCCAAATTCTCAATTGGATTTTTTTCCAATTGACGGTATTCCAGTTTCTTGTACCTTTAATTTTTATTTCACTAACTTTAATCATAAATTAATTTAGGTTGAACGTATGCAAATACATTAAGTTTACTAATGGGAAAGTGGGTACGTGGGCATATGTTATTCATTACAAACAACCATTTGCTTTTTACCCAATCTTACTCCCTAAGACCATACGGTTGGCTACCTACTCTTTATAAATAAAGTGAGATCTTAGGGGTTTCCTCGTTCTATACATCTATTGTTTTGAGCTGAGAGGATCTGAACTTTACACCGGAGACGCTACAGAAAACGAACTTGAGCCTTCACATACTCAAGCCTTGGCCTCTACCCAGTATTCAGGGCTTAGGGAACCTTATAATAAGCAGAAAGCATTACTCCCCTAATTTGTGCTATCGGCGCTTCAGACATTCAGTTTGCTAACGCTATCCACCATTCACTCTTGCTAGAGATTCGTCATGCCTTCACTCTCTAAGGCATTTCTTCCCGTCTACGCCAGCTTCACACCCTGAGTTGCCAAACTCAACGCATGTGGCGCACGCTTTCACCCAGTTTTCAAGGGGGAAGGACTTTCACCTTCATATATTGTATAGTTCACTAGCCAAGGGCATAGTGTTATTGATCGATCAGCAGATAATGCCGATCTTCTCGATAAAACGAGTCGCACGTAAAGGTGCACAGGGTCTTTCCGTCTAGCCGCAAGTAGTCTGCATCTTCACAGACATTTCAATTTCACTGAAATTGCACTGGAGACAGTAGGACAGTCGTTACGCCATTCATGCAGGACACCAATTAAATGCCAAGGAATTTCGCTACCTTTGGATATACATAGGAATTTATCCCCGTATCAGAACTTTACGTGCATATACCGTTCTATGCATAAAGCTCGCACTTGTAAGATTTTTGTCCAATTCCTCTCGGAATTAAGACTAGTCGTCGTTTTTCTTAGTTTTATTATCAACATCATCAAAGAGTCTTTTCCTATGTAATAGGTTGTGGTGTTTCTTACATAACATAACCACTTTTCTTTTCCGTCGAAGTAAAGCCTTTTCAAACGTTGACAGATCTGTTCTTTTTGCAAGATTAGACATGGGATTTAAATGATGTGCTTCTAGGTTCTCCGTTTTATCGCAACCTTCGTACTCGCAAATATTATGAGTCTTTAAATTGGTTTTGGTGGAGCCTGGAATTTTATCTATTTCAATATCTAAAATTGAGGGGTGAATGGACACACTCCGTCTGGTTTTAAAGTCCATTTTGGTTTTTAAGGACTTAGGGTAAAATAAGCTCGCTACTTCTTTACCTAGATTTCGTATAGTTAGATTAGGACCGTACTTAGCATATACTCGGGCAGCCGTGTGAAGTTTATGTTTATGAGCCAAAGTTAAGGCGCACGACTTTCTTAATATAGATAGTACTTTCCATAGATCAGATCGCCGGTTTATGCATGAATAATAATTCATTAAACCTCTCACCATAGCAGAGTACCTATTAACGATTTTCTCATCTTCTAACATACCGTATTTTAAATATGCGGTCGCACGAACTGTACCATCTTTTCTGCGTTTAGCTAGACCCTTTTCTACAAGTTTTTTAAGCATTATGTCAATTGGGGCACGGAAATGTACCGTATTGATAGCTTGTGCTTGTAGAGCCGGAACTTGTTTTGTAATTTCATCTGTAGCGTTTCCGTCTTTCCTCCATTTCAGCTTATGATGTTTAAAATAACGTAAATAAACACCTAGGTATTTGATATTACGCTCATTACTGTGGTAAATTTTGGATTTATCTTGGTTCACATCAAATTTTAAGTCTTTAAGTTTGTTAACAATCAACTCGTAAATTTGTTGTGCCTCAGAACGAGGCCCCGTGAAACCAATTATGAAATCATCTACATATCTGACATAATGACAGCGTCTGAAACCTTCGTCGAAACCATCCATGGCCGAAAATTTCGAACCTTTGGCAAACTCATTATGTTTACACCTTAGGAGAGCTTTTTTAATAGTAGGATAAGTTTTGAGAATATCCTTGTCCAAGTCAGATAAAGTTTCCCTTTTAGAATAGTCCGCATTCTTTTTACGAGCTTTTCCCCTGGTATAGGTAGGTAAAATTTCTTTAGTGACATATTCATCCAATTCGTGTAAAAGAATGTTGTTCATAATTGGAGAAATTAGACTTCCTTGGGGAGTGCCCATAACATTGTATTCGCTTCGATCATTCAAGTTGTGTACGTCTACGTAACCTGCTCTAAGGAGTTTACGTATTAGTTCTATTGTGGACTGATCACAATAATTACTCAATTTATTAAGTAAAATTTCATGGTTAATGCGGTCGAAGCACTTTTCAATATCGACGTTTATTATCCATGTAACACCTTTTCACCCATACTTTATTGCCTTTAAAGCATCATGACAATTAACTCCTTTTCTGGAACCATAAGAAACATCTAAAAACTTTGGCTCAAATATAGGCTCAAGTACGTTAAGTAATGCCCCCTGGACAACTTTATCAATTTGGGAAGAGATACCTAAATATCTGGTACCACCGTCGGGACGGGGAATACCTACTCGTTTTGAGGGGGTTGGTTTGTATTTTTGACTTGATAATTCTTTATGTAATTTTATTAGTCTATTTTCGGTGATATTCTTTTTGATTTCGCCGTCTAAGCCCGGACTAACATTATCCTTCGTTCTGGCCAAACCGTTTCTTAAACTTTCTACACTAATTAACTTTTTATAATCTACCATATTTTTATTTTTTTTTTTTTTTTTTTTTAACTCAACGCATCTAGTACGTATATTGTCTAATTACTTACAACTAGCTGGTATAAAAGATTGCTATTTTCATTACAAAGCTTGGTTAGTATCTAACACGATATAGCTCTTCTTATAGTTAAAATCTAATTTCTACCCAACCTCTGCAGGCCTATCGTATTTGACCAATTAACTTAGTCTTGGTATTAAATAAGTAATACCGTAGGGCCCTTCACTAAGTTCTCGCTTGTACATTTTCTCTTGTGTTTGGTTATTTACAAGACATCTCCCCCGGGGGGGAGAGTTTCCTTTCCGGGTGATTTCTTTATTTATTCGACAAATAAACCTAGCCATAAGGATAACATCGAGGATACTGACCGTCGGGGCACCCTCTCCTATAGCGAATGCTTTATACATTTTGGGAACTCATAGCCCATAGAAACGAAATCTTTAAAAGGAATGATCTAGCCCAATCTCATGCTTACTTCCCCTCCCGCTCATCACGGGTTAGGTGAGAGATGTTAAGGCCGTGAAATACTATGTTATCTATTCACACGTACAAGAAGCTTATCTTAGTCGCACACCGTCAGAGTTACAGCCGCCGTTTACTGGGGGTTAAAGTCAAAGCCAAAACTTTTTCTCTTAATCTTGCAGCACCGGGCAGGCGTCAGTCTCTATACTTCTTTTTTCAAATTTGCAGAGACCTGTGTTTTTATTAAACAGTCGCTGTCCTCGATTTTGTGACAGCTTTCTAAAGCTTTGACTTTAGAAAGCTACTCCTTATTCCGAAGTTACGGAGTCATTTTGCCGAGTTCCTTCAATACAATTAATTCAAGCACCTTAATTTACTAAATTTGTCCACCTGTGTCGGTTTAGAGTACGGTATTATTTTAAGCTACTTCTTGAAAATACTAAAAAACTTTTAATTAAAATCACAAATAAAAATCAAATTTGTATTTTGTCACTTTAAAATGTAATAAAATATTACCCATCAACTACAACTTTCGTTTTAATTTTAGGGACCGATTAACTTTAAGGAGGATTAGCCTTCCCTTAAAAACCTTGGACTTAAGGTGACAATGTTTATTATTCACAATGTTTTTCGCTACTCATATCAATATTTTCATTTTTGATTTTTCCAATCTATATAACTATAGATTTTCTTAAATATACAAAACGTTCTGCTACCATTTAAAATCAATTTTTGTAATATTACTTAGTTATTAAATTATTTTAAATTTATTGTTTCGGCAAATAATTTTAGTCCCTCTACATTTTTGACGCAAAAAAACTAAACCAGTGAGCTGTTACGCTTTCTTAAAAGGGTGGCTGCTTCCAAGCCTACCTATAGATTGTTAAAATTTTTTTACTTTCTTTTTCACTTAATTATTTTTAAGGGCCTTAACAAATAATGCGGGCTGTTTCCCTTTTGACTATGAATCTTAGCACTCATAGTCTGTCTGTTTAAAATCTTTTTAATTCTATATTTGGAGTTTCATTAAATGCAGTAAAACTTTACGTCCCCTTTATTTATCGAGTGCTCTACCTTAGATAAAGAATTCTAAACGCTCTACTTAAATAGATTTCGCAGAAAACCAGCTATCTCTAAGTTTGATTGGCCTTTCACCCCTAATCACAAATCATCTCAGTATTTTTCTACATACACGAGTTCGGCCCTCCAATAAGCGTTACCGCTTTAAATTCAGCCTGTTCATGATTAGATCACTTAGTTTCGGGTCTTATATCAAAGACTAATAATATTTTGACAGCACCTATTTTTTCTTCAGTTATTTTTGAAGATGAGATACTTTTTTGTTTATCGCACCTGGTTAGTAGGTACAATGAGAAGTTAAACGCAATTTAAAACTCAATTTTTTTTAGCCTACACTTTTGAATGCTTAAGCTTGCCATTGATATAAACTCATTGATTCATTATGCAAAAGGAACGCTGTCACTTTTTTAAAGCTACAACTGATTATAAACATTAAATTTCAAGTTCTTTTCAAATTCGAAAATTCTATTTCACCTTTCCCTTACGGTACTATTCACTATCAATCGTTAAAATTTGTTAGACTTTGAGGGTGGGACCCCACTATTAAAATAATACATGACTTGTATCATCTTACTTCATTTTAAAATTTTTAAATACGTTTTACAGGGCTATTTATTTCTGATTGTATACTACCTTCTTTGGCTATTAAAGCTTAAACGTATTTCTTATAGTTTTTAAAAATAGTCTAGGCCGCTTTTGCTCGCCACTACTAACGGTTTCTCGGTTGATTTTTTTCCTAGTTACTTAGATGGTTCAGTTCACTAGTTTAGAAAAATTTTAATTGTTTTTCAATTAAAATCTGTTTAAATTTTTCAAAACTCGTTTCCGATTTAGAAAAGTTATAAGTTAAAATAACTGGACTCGTTATAACATTTCGTTTGACAAACGTTCTTTAATTTTTAACGTTGAGGTATCCATTTAATGTGTTAAAAAAGATTAAATCTGAAGGCGAATAATGGGATTTGAACCCATGACATTTAGAATCACAACCTAATACTCTAACCTAACTGAGTTATATTCGCCTAAATTTGAATTATATTAATGAAGATTAATTACATCATTAAGATAAATACAAGTTAAAATAGTAAATACGTACGCTTGAATTAAAGCTACACCTAATTCTAAACCCATTAATACTACTAAAATTAATAGAGGTACAATATGAAGAACTGCTAAAAAATCTTCTAACAATAGCATACTTCAAGAGAAACCTACAATTACTTTTAATAACGTATGACCAGCCATTAAGTTTGCAAACAACCGAACACCTAAACTAATAGGTTTAAAGATATAAGATAAAAGCTCAATAGGAACTAATAATAATGCTAAACCAAAAGAAGTATTAGCAGGTAAGAACAAAGACAACATATGAAATTTATGCTTTTGAATACAAATTATATTTAAACCGATAAAAATAGAAAGAGATAAAGTAAAAGTAACAATAAGATGGCTTGTTGTTGTAAAACTGTAAGGAACTAAGCCAATTAAATTACTAAATAATACGAAAGTAAAAATAACCGAAATAAAAGGAAAATATTTTTCTCCTTCTGTATTAATATTATCAAATAATAATTGTGCTGAAGTTTCATATAATGCTTCAATAAACACTTGTCATGTGCTTGGAATAAAAAAGAAACTAGTTTCTTTTAAATAATTCACATTTGAGCTAAAAGAAAAAACAATTATAGCAAAAATTGCTAAAACTAAAAGATTTACTAATGCTAAATTAGTAATTGAAAAATCAAAACAAAACAATTTAATAGAAAATAATAAAATAATTTGAAACTGTTCTAAAGGAGTATGTAACATACATTTTAAAAAACTATGAAAACCCTAACTAACAATACCGTATAAAGCTAAGTATAAATAAAAAAAACATTTTTTGTAAAGGAGTAATTAAAGCCTTTTTGCTTTGTTAAATAAAGATTGTGTTGAGAATTAATCAAACTTTTTACGTCACCATTTTATAAACCTTTTAATCTTAACCTCTCAGAGAAAAAAATAGTTCAGTCGAAACAGGCCATAAATAAACCTGGTAATTGCAATAAAAAATCCGCAAACTCCGTTTGCGGTAAATTGACTCAACAGATCAAACTTCTTAATACAAGTTGATAAGAAATGATCCAATGTAGCTTCATCGTACAGAAACTCTAATGAAGCTGAAGTTTCTGTGCCATGTAAAATGTTGTTGGCTGATGAAGAACTTGTGTCAATTTTTGAATTAAAGCTATCACTTACTGGAACAAGTTCAGTGCTAGTCTCTAACTCAGTATTATTATTTTGTGGGTTGGACCTTCTTCTGGTTCTATGAGCTTCACTTATTGCTTGCGAACCACTCAAATTGCAATTAAATATAGCCTCTGCTAACGCATCGTTTACATCCAAAAAAGGCTCGTAGACACTTTCAATATCATTTTCACTACTCTCACTAGAAGAATTAGTCTCTAGGAGGTGGTTATTTTCTACTAAAGTTTCTTGTAGACCACTTGTAGTCAATACACAGTCACTTATGAAGGACTGTTGTTGATACGCCTGTTTTACTTTTGAATTAAATACCTCTTCTTCTTCTCAAGCTAACTGACCTGCTCCTGACTTCATGCAGTTTCATACCGCTTTTGAAGCTTTAAAAATAGCGTAATTAAAGCCCCTATAAGTGAAGTCTTGGGCGGCCTCTGTCACATCTGGCCTATGAAATGAAATATTATGTAATAAAACACGGGTAATTTCATTAAGTCCCCTGTCCGTATCAATAAGTGAGGCATAACCATATTGTAAATTAACCCATAACTGTTTAGTTTCAACGTCTATTGGATCTAAAAAGTTGTAATCCCTCATGTTATCTTTAATATGACTTCGCAACGATTGAACACCCATACCAGGATTATGTTCTAAAATATTTTTTATAACTTGTTCCATTTCACTTAAAACAAAACCAGCGAAACAGACTCGACGATCTAACTTCATGAATTGGCCTAATAACTCCACCCACTTCAAACTTTTTTCGGGTGGGTCATCATAGTAATAATTTGACCAATTTTTTTGATAATGAAAGCTATCCGTATAAGGTGTATAACGGTTATACCAACTAGCGGTATCTAAAAAAACCTTAAAACTAATAGCAAAATTTTCTTCCAAAATGCATTTAAAAAAACATTCCTTAGTATGCCTAAGCATTGTGCCTGAGTCTTCCGACGTAAGAATGGATTGCAGTTTACGTAAAAACGGTTCTGCTCTATCATCCACCGTGAAAACCACGCTTTCTACTTGAAATCCTTTGTATACCATAGAAAATGCTTAAACTAAAAGATTTACTAATGCTAAATTAGTAATTGAAAAATCAAAACAAAACAATTTAATAGAAAATAATAGAATAATTTGAAACTGTTCTAAAGGAGT
Organism: Mediolabrus comicus; assembly: GCA_036940125.1. NCBI lineage: Eukaryota > Bacillariophyta > Thalassiosirophyceae > Thalassiosirales > Thalassiosiraceae > Mediolabrus > Mediolabrus comicus. The sequence continues at coordinate 38,906 of JALLBI010000013.1, forward strand.
GTGTAACATACTTTTTGAAAAACTATGAAAACCCTAAGTATATAACTAGGTATAAATAAAAAAAACATTTTTTGTAAAAGAGTAATTAAAGCCTTTTTGCTTTGTTAGAGATTTTTTTTGTACACTCCTCTAACAATCTACTCATTACTTATTTATTAATTAAAGAATGAATAACTCAGTTACTCCAATTTTAGCTTTCTTATCACTATTAAAATAATCATCATTCTTTTACTCAAAGAATAATAATATTTATCTATATAAATATATCATCATTCTTTTACTCAAAGAATAATAATATTTATCTATATAAATATATCATTATTTTTTTACTCAAAAAATAATAATATTAATAAATATTCTATAAAGAATATTTATTAATATTATTATTTTTTGAGTAAAAAAATAATGATATATTTATATAGATAAATATTATTATTCTTTGAGTAAAAGAATGATGATATATTTATATAGATAAATATTATTATTCTTTGAGTAAAAGAATGATGATTATTTTAATAGTGATAAGAAAGCTAAAATTGGAGTAACTGAGTTATTCATTCTTTAATTAATAAATAAGTAATGAGTAGATTGTTAGAGGAGTGTACAAAAAAAATCTCTAACAAAGCAAAAAGGCTTTAATTACTCTTTTACAAAAAATGTTTTTTTTATTTATACCTAGTTATATACTTAGGGTTTTCATAGTTTTTCAAAAAGTATGTTACACACTCCTTTAGAACAGTTTCAAATTATTCTATTATTTTCTATTAAATTGTTTTGTTTTGATTTTTCAATTACTAATTTAGCATTAGTAAATCTTTTAGTTTAAGCATTTTCTATGGTATACAAAGGATTTCAAGTAGAAAGCGTGGTTTTCACGGTGGATGATAGAGCAGAACCGTTTTTACGTAAACTGCAATCCATTCTTACGTCGGAAGACTCAGGCACAATGCTTAGGCATACTAAGGAATGTTTTTTTAAATGCATTTTGGAAGAAAATTTTGCTATTAGTTTTAAGGTTTTTTTAGATACCGCTAGTTGGTATAACCGTTATACACCTTATACGGATAGCTTTCATTATCAAAAAAATTGGTCAAATTATTACTATGATGACCCACCCGAAAAAAGTTTGAAGTGGGTGGAGTTATTAGGCCAATTCATGAAGTTAGATCGTCGAGTCTGTTTCGCTGGTTTTGTTTTAAGTGAAATGGAACAAGTTATAAAAAATATTTTAGAACATAATCCTGGTATGGGTGTTCAATCGTTGCGAAGTCATATTAAAGATAACATGAGGGATTACAACTTTTTAGATCCAATAGACGTTGAAACTAAACAGTTATGGGTTAATTTACAATATGGTTATGCCTCACTTATTGATACGGACAGGGGACTTAATGAAATTACCCGTGTTTTATTACATAATATTTCATTTCATAGGCCAGATGTGACAGAGGCCGCCCAAGACTTCACTTATAGGGGCTTTAATTACGCTATTTTTAAAGCTTCAAAAGCGGTATGAAACTGCATGAAGTCAGGAGCAGGTCAGTTAGCTTGAGAAGAAGAAGAGGTATTTAATTCAAAAGTAAAACAGGCGTATCAACAACAGTCCTTCATAAGTGACTGTGTATTGACTACAAGTGGTCTACAAGAAACTTTAGTAGAAAATAACCACCTCCTAGAGACTAATTCTTCTAGTGAGAGTAGTGAAAATGATATTGAAAGTGTCTACGAGCCTTTTTTGGATGTAAACGATGCGTTAGCAGAGGCTATATTTAATTGCAATTTGAGTGGTTCGCAAGCAATAAGTGAAGCTCATAGAACCAGAAGAAGGTCCAACCCACAAAATAATAATACTGAGTTAGAGACTAGCACTGAACTTGTTCCAGTAAGTGATAGCTTTAATTCAAAAATTGACACAAGTTCTTCATCAGCCAACAACATTTTACATGGCACAGAAACTTCAGCTTCATTAGAGTTTCTGTACGATGAAGCTACATTGGATCATTTCTTATCAACTTGTATTAAGAAGTTTGATCTGTTGAGTCAATTTACCGCAAACGGAGTTTGCGGATTTTTTATTGCAATTACCAGGTTTATTTATGGCCTGTTTCGACTGAACTATTTTTTTCTCTGAGAGGTTAAGATTAAAAGGTTTATAAAATGGTGACGTAAAAAGTTTGATTAATTCTCAACACAATCTTTATTTAACAAAGCAAAAAGGCTTTAATTACTCCTTTACAAAAAATGTTTTTTTTATTTATACTTAGCTTTATACGGTATTGTTAGTTAGGGTTTTCATAGTTTTTTAAAATGTATGTTACATACTCCTTTAGAACAGTTTCAAATTATTTTATTATTTTCTATTAAATTGTTTTGTTTTGATTTTTCAATTACTAATTTAGCATTAGTAAATCTTTTAGTTTTAGCAATTTTTGCTATAATTGTTTTTTCTTTTAGCTCAAATGTGAATTATTTAAAAGAAACTAGTTTCTTTTTTATTCCAAGCACATGACAAGTGTTTATTGAAGCATTATATGAAACTTCAGCACAATTATTATTTGATAATATTAATACAGAAGGAGAAAAATATTTTCCTTTTATTTCGGTTATTTTTACTTTCGTATTATTTAGTAATTTAATTGGCTTAGTTCCTTACAGTTTTACAACAACAAGCCATCTTATTGTTACTTTTACTTTATCTCTTTCTATTTTTATCGGTTTAAATATAATTTGTATTCAAAAGCATAAATTTCATATGTTGTCTTTGTTCTTACCTGCTAATACTTCTTTTGGTTTAGCATTATTATTAGTTCCTATTGAGCTTTTATCTTATATCTTTAAACCTATTAGTTTAGGTGTTCGGTTGTTTGCAAACTTAATGGCTGGTCATACGTTATTAAAAGTAATTGTAGGTTTCTCTTGAAGTATGCTATTGTTAGAAGATTTTTTAGCAGTTCTTCATATTGTACCTCTATTAATTTTAGTAGTATTAATGGGTTTAGAATTAGGTGTAGCTTTAATTCAAGCGTACGTATTTACTATTTTAACTTGTATTTATCTTAATGATGTAATTAATCTTCATTAATATAATTCAAATTTAGGCGAATATAACTCAGTTAGGTTAGAGTATTAGGTTGTGATTCTAAATGTCATGGGTTCAAATCCCATTATTCGCCTTCAGATTTAATCTTTTTTAACACATTAAATGGATACCTCAACGTTAAAAATTAAAGAACGTTTGTCAAACGAAATGTTATAACGAGTCCAGTTATTTTAACTTATAACTTTTCTAAATCGGAAACGAGTTTTGAAAAATTTAAACAGATTTTAATTGAAAAACAATTAAAATTTTTCTAAACTAGTGAACTGAACCATCTAAGTAACTAGGAAAAAAATCAACCGAGAAACCGTTAGTAGTGGCGAGCAAAAGCGGCCTAGACTATTTTTAAAAACTATAAGAAATACGTTTAAGCTTTAATAGCCAAAGAAGGTAGTATACAATCAGAAATAAATAGCCCTGTAAAACGTATTTAAAAATTTTAAAATGAAGTAAGATGATACAAGTCATGTATTATTTTAATAGTGGGGTCCCACCCTCAAAGTCTAACAAATTTTAACGATTGATAGTGAATAGTACCGTAAGGGAAAGGTGAAATAGAATTTTCGAATTTGAAAAGAACTTGAAATTTAATGTTTATAATCAGTTGTAGCTTTAAAAAAGTGACAGCGTTCCTTTTGCATAATGAATCAATGAGTTTATATCAATGGCAAGCTTAAGCATTCAAAAGTGTAGGCTAAAAAAAATTGAGTTTTAAATTGCGTTTAACTTCTCATTGTACCTACTAACCAGGTGCGATAAACAAAAAAGTATCTCATCTTCAAAAATAACTGAAGAAAAAATAGGTGCTGTCAAAATATTATTAGTCTTTGATATAAGACCCGAAACTAAGTGATCTAATCATGAACAGGCTGAATTTAAAGCGGTAACGCTTATTGGAGGGCCGAACTCGTGTATGTAGAAAAATACTGAGATGATTTGTGATTAGGGGTGAAAGGCCAATCAAACTTAGAGATAGCTGGTTTTCTGCGAAATCTATTTAAGTAGAGCGTTTAGAATTCTTTATCTAAGGTAGAGCACTCGATAAATAAAGGGGACGTAAAGTTTTACTGCATTTAATGAAACTCCAAATATAGAATTAAAAAGATTTTAAACAGACAGACTATGAGTGCTAAGATTCATAGTCAAAAGGGAAACAGCCCGCATTATTTGTTAAGGCCCTTAAAAATAATTAAGTGAAAAAGAAAGTAAAAAAATTTTAACAATCTATAGGTAGGCTTGGAAGCAGCCACCCTTTTAAGAAAGCGTAACAGCTCACTGGTTTAGTTTTTTTGCGTCAAAAATGTAGAGGGACTAAAATTATTTGCCGAAACAATAAATTTAAAATAATTTAATAACTAAGTAATATTACAAAAATTGATTTTAAATGGTAGCAGAACGTTTTGTATATTTAAGAAAATCTATAGTTATATAGATTGGAAAAATCAAAAATGAAAATATTGATATGAGTAGCGAAAAACATTGTGAATAATAAACATTGTCACCTTAAGTCCAAGGTTTTTAAGGGAAGGCTAATCCTCCTTAAAGTTAATCGGTCCCTAAAATTAAAACGAAAGTTGTAGTTGATGGGTAATATTTTATTACATTTTAAAGTGACAAAATACAAATTTGATTTTTATTTGTGATTTTAATTAAAAGTTTTTTAGTATTTTCAAGAAGTAGCTTAAAATAATACCGTACTCTAAACCGACACAGGTGGACAAATTTAGTAAATTAAGGTGCTTGAATTAATTGTATTGAAGGAACTCGGCAAAATGACTCCGTAACTTCGGAATAAGGAGTAGCTTTCTAAAGTCAAAGCTTTAGAAAGCTGTCACAAAATCGAGGACAGCGACTGTTTAATAAAAACACAGGTCTCTGCAAATTTGAAAAAAGAAGTATAGAGACTGACGCCTGCCCGGTGCTGCAAGATTAAGAGAAAAAGTTTTGGCTTTGACTTTAACCCCCAGTAAACGGCGGCTGTAACTCTGACGGTGTGCGACTAAGATAAGCTTCTTGTACGTGTGAATAGATAACATAGTATTTCACGGCCTTAACATCTCTCACCTAACCCGTGATGAGCGGGAGGGGAAGTAAGCATGAGATTGGGCTAGATCATTCCTTTTAAAGATTTCGTTTCTATGGGCTATGAGTTCCCAAAATGTATAAAGCATTCGCTATAGGAGAGGGTGCCCCGACGGTCAGTATCCTCGATGTTATCCTTATGGCTAGGTTTATTTGTCGAATAAATAAAGAAATCACCCGGAAAGGAAACTCTCCCCCCCGGGGGAGATGTCTTGTAAATAACCAAACACAAGAGAAAATGTACAAGCGAGAACTTAGTGAAGGGCCCTACGGTATTACTTATTTAATACCAAGACTAAGTTAATTGGTCAAATACGATAGGCCTGCAGAGGTTGGGTAGAAATTAGATTTTAACTATAAGAAGAGCTATATCGTGTTAGATACTAACCAAGCTTTGTAATGAAAATAGCAATCTTTTATACCAGCTAGTTGTAAGTAATTAGACAATATACGTACTAGATGCGTTGAGTTAAAAAAAAAAAAAAAAAAAAATAAAAATATGGTAGATTATAAAAAGTTAATTAGTGTAGAAAGTTTAAGAAACGGTTTGGCCAGAACGAAGGATAATGTTAGTCCGGGCTTAGACGGCGAAATCAAAAAGAATATCACCGAAAATAGACTAATAAAATTACATAAAGAATTATCAAGTCAAAAATACAAACCAACCCCCTCAAAACGAGTAGGTATTCCCCGTCCCGACGGTGGTACCAGATATTTAGGTATCTCTTCCCAAATTGATAAAGTTGTCCAGGGGGCATTACTTAACGTACTTGAGCCTATATTTGAGCCAAAGTTTTTAGATGTTTCTTATGGTTCCAGAAAAGGAGTTAATTGTCATGATGCTTTAAAGGCAATAAAGTATGGGTGAAAAGGTGTTACATGGATAATAAACGTCGATATTGAAAAGTGCTTCGACCGCATTAACCATGAAATTTTACTTAATAAATTGAGTAATTATTGTGATCAGTCCACAATAGAACTAATACGTAAACTCCTTAGAGCAGGTTACGTAGACGTACACAACTTGAATGATCGAAGCGAATACAATGTTATGGGCACTCCCCAAGGAAGTCTAATTTCTCCAATTATGAACAACATTCTTTTACACGAATTGGATGAATATGTCACTAAAGAAATTTTACCTACCTATACCAGGGGAAAAGCTCGTAAAAAGAATGCGGACTATTCTAAAAGGGAAACTTTATCTGACTTGGACAAGGATATTCTCAAAACTTATCCTACTATTAAAAAAGCTCTCCTAAGGTGTAAACATAATGAGTTTGCCAAAGGTTCGAAATTTTCGGCCATGGATGGTTTCGACGAAGGTTTCAGACGCTGTCATTATGTCAGATATGTAGATGATTTCATAATTGGTTTCACGGGGCCTCGTTCTGAGGCACAACAAATTTACGAGTTGATTGTTAACAAACTTAAAGACTTAAAATTTGATGTGAACCAAGATAAATCCAAAATTTACCACAGTAATGAGCGTAATATCAAATACCTAGGTGTTTATTTACGTTATTTTAAACATCATAAGCTGAAATGGAGGAAAGACGGAAACGCTACAGATGAAATTACAAAACAAGTTCCGGCTCTACAAGCACAAGCTATCAATACGGTACATTTCCGTGCCCCAATTGACATAATGCTTAAAAAACTTGTAGAAAAGGGTCTAGCTAAACGCAGAAAAGATGGTACAGTTCGTGCGACCGCATATTTAAAATACGGTATGTTAGAAGATGAGAAAATCGTTAATAGGTACTCTGCTATGGTGAGAGGTTTAATGAATTATTATTCATGCATAAACCGGCGATCTGATCTATGGAAAGTACTATCTATATTAAGAAAGTCGTGCGCCTTAACTTTGGCTCATAAACATAAACTTCACACGGCTGCCCGAGTATATGCTAAGTACGGTCCTAATCTAACTATACGAAATCTAGGTAAAGAAGTAGCGAGCTTATTTTACCCTAAGTCCTTAAAAACCAAAATGGACTTTAAAACCAGACGGAGTGTGTCCATTCACCCCTCAATTTTAGATATTGAAATAGATAAAATTCCAGGCTCCACCAAAACCAATTTAAAGACTCATAATATTTGCGAGTACGAAGGTTGCGATAAAACGGAGAACCTAGAAGCACATCATTTAAATCCCATGTCTAATCTTGCAAAAAGAACAGATCTGTCAACGTTTGAAAAGGCTTTACTTCGACGGAAAAGAAAAGTGGTTATGTTATGTAAGAAACACCACAACCTATTACATAGGAAAAGACTCTTTGATGATGTTGATAATAAAACTAAGAAAAACGACGACTAGTCTTAATTCCGAGAGGAATTGGACAAAAATCTTACAAGTGCGAGCTTTATGCATAGAACGGTATATGCACGTAAAGTTCTGATACGGGGATAAATTCCTATGTATATCCAAAGGTAGCGAAATTCCTTGGCATTTAATTGGTGTCCTGCATGAATGGCGTAACGACTGTCCTACTGTCTCCAGTGCAATTTCAGTGAAATTGAAATGTCTGTGAAGATGCAGACTACTTGCGGCTAGACGGAAAGACCCTGTGCACCTTTACGTGCGACTCGTTTTATCGAGAAGATCGGCATTATCTGCTGATCGATCAATAACACTATGCCCTTGGCTAGTGAACTATACAATATATGAAGGTGAAAGTCCTTCCCCCTTGAAAACTGGGTGAAAGCGTGCGCCACATGCGTTGAGTTTGGCAACTCAGGGTGTGAAGCTGGCGTAGACGGGAAGAAATGCCTTAGAGAGTGAAGGCATGACGAATCTCTAGCAAGAGTGAATGGTGGATAGCGTTAGCAAACTGAATGTCTGAAGCGCCGATAGCACAAATTAGGGGAGTAATGCTTTCTGCTTATTATAAGGTTCCCTAAGCCCTGAATACTGGGTAGAGGCCAAGGCTTGAGTATGTGAAGGCTCAAGTTCGTTTTCTGTAGCGTCTCCGGTGTAAAGTTCAGATCCTCTCAGCTCAAAACAATAGATGTATAGAACGAGGAAACCCCTAAGATCTCACTTTATTTATAAAGAGTAGGTAGCCAACCGTATGGTCTTAGGGAGTAAGATTGGGTAAAAAGCAAATGGTTGTTTGTAATGAATAACATATGCCCACGTACCCACTTTCCCATTAGTAAACTTAATGTATTTGCATACGTTCAACCTAAATTAATTTATGATTAAAGTTAGTGAAATAAAAATTAAAGGTACAAGAAACTGGAATACCGTCAATTGGAAAAAAATCCAATTGAGAATTTGGAGAATACAAAGAAAGATTTACGAATGTTCAAGGAAAAACGACAAAACTAGAGTAATTAAACTACAGAAAATCTTGATAAACTTACCGGAAGCTAAACTTTTAGCCGTACGAAAAATTACTCAGGACAACCGTGGAAAAAAGACTGCAGGTATTGATGGTGTGCATTCAGTGGCACCAACAAAAAGATTCCAGTTAGCTTATTCACTAAAAATAGATGGTCGATGTGACCCAATTAAACGACGTTTAATACCTAAACCTAGTAATCCTGAAGAATTAAGACCTTTAGGAATACCTACAATTCGAGATAGAGCTAAACAAGCTTTAGTTCTTCTCGCCTTGGAACCAGAATGGGAAGCGAAGTTTGAGAAGAATAGTTACGGATTCCGACCAGGAAGACGTCCTCATGATGCAATCGAGGCTATTCACTCATCGATTAATAAAAGTCCTAAATACGTCTTGGATGGAGACATTCGTAAATGTTTTGACCAGATTAGCCACGATGCTCTATTAGCTAAGCTAGACACCTTCCCAACCATGAACCGTCAGGTCCGTGCTTGGTTAAAAGCAAAAGTAGTTATGCAAGATGAAACGATATTCCCTGAAAAAGGCACGCCGCAAGGTGGTGTTTTATCCCCTTTACTAGCTAATATCGCTCTAGACGGGATAGAAGAATTATTATCAAATTGGATTGCAGAAATTCCTGCTTTTAGCCCGGGAGGCCATAGAATATCTAAACCGAATCGTCGTAAAAGGCTACTCTTCGTTAGGTATGCGGATGACTTCGTCGTCCTTCATCCTGACAAAGAAGTTGTCGAATCTGCGAAAAGTTTCATTGAAGAATTCTTAAAAACAATGAGCTTAGAAATCCACCAAGGCAAAACTTCTATCACTCACACTTATATCTCGGTAGATAACCAAAAACCGGGATTCAAATTCCTGGGATTTTGGATAAGAAATTATCTAGTAGGTAAAACGAAAAGAGGTAAAAGAGGTGAGGAATATAAAACTTTTATTAGGCCTCATCCACAAAATATTTCGGATGTTCTACGCAAGATAAAAATAATCCTGCGTCAAAATCGTGAAGTAACTACGGTTGTAGAACGACTCAATCCTATAATTCGTGGCTGGGCAAACTATTTTAGTACCGTTGCAAGCAAAAAAACTTTCAGCGCAATGGACAATAAACTAATGATACAGTTAATGAGATGGGCCAAGCGTAAGCACCCTACTCGTCCTAAAGTCTGGATCCGGAACAGATATCTATTCAAAGATACCAGGAACGGTAAATCTAGACTTCGGTTTGGTTACATGGGAAAAAAACAAGAAGTTATTGGCATTTCATACTTTGCGGAAACTCCTATTGTTAGGCATAAGAAAATCGCCGGCTATAAGAGCATCTACGACAATGATCTTGTCTATTGGTCTGAGCGAGGTAGGGCACTGGGAAATCGTGCTTTTAGTAAGTCGATTCTCCGCATTCTTCGAAATCAGAACAACAAATGTAATATCTGTAATTTAAAATTTTTACCTGGTGATGTAATCGAAATCGATCATATAGTACCGAAGGCTTCCGGAGGTGCAAATCACTATGGTAATCTCCAAGCTCTTCATGGCCATTGCCATGATCGAAAACCTTAGGAGAGAGGAGCCGTGTGAAGGGAAACCTTCACGCACGGTTCTGAATCATGGGTAAGACGAGAGATCTCTTACCTAATGTAATTATAGTTATAAATTGTAATAAAATTTTTTCTGTGTAGGATATGTGGTAAGTTTTTATTAAATCGTAACATAAGTTATTTATTTAAACATCAATGAAATACCACTCTTAAAAACTTTTGTTACTCATAAGTTTAAAACAGTTTATAATGGGTAGTTTGACTGGGGCGGTCGCCTCCTAAAGAGTAACGGAGGCGTACGAAGGTAAGCTCAAATTGGAAAAACTCAATAGAAGAGCATAATAGTATATTGCTTGCTTGACTGAAAGATTGACAAATCGAACAGGGACGACAGTCGGTTATAGTGATCCGGTGACTCTGAGTGGAAAAGGTCATCGCTCAACGGATAAAAGGTACGCCAGGGATAACAGGCTAATCATTCTTTAGAGACCCTATCGATGGAGTGGTTTGGCACCTCGATGTTGGATTATCGCATCCTGGAGCTGTAAAAGGTTCCAAGGGTTTAGCTGTTCGCTAAGAAAGGCGGTACATGATCTGAGTTTAGAACGTTGTAAAACAGTTTGGTCCCTATCTACCGTAAGTGTTAAAAATTGAAAGGAGTAAACCTTAGTACGAGAGGACCGGGAAAAGTGAATCTCTGGTCAATCGATTGTTATTTTAATAGCATAGTCGAGTAGCTATATTCATAATAGATAATTGTTGAAAGCATTTAAACAAGAAACTAACCTTAAAAAAAATTTTTTAAAAGTCGTAGAAGATTACTACGTAATAGGCTTAATGTGTAAGAATTGCAAAATTTTTAGCTAATAAGTACTAAAATTTTAATTGTTTAAGATTTCAAATATTTTTTAGATTTTAAAAACATTTATAAATTACAAAGTTAAAATTTTTTTTTAACTATTGTACAAATTATGACATATTTTGAGCATTGAAAATAAACAAGATTTTAAGTTAAATAAATTTAAAATTTTTTAAATAATTTTAAATTATTAAAAATGAGTTTGATCCTGGCTCAGGGTGAACGCTAATAATATGCTTTACACATGCGAGTTGTACGATAAAATATTAACATGTCGTAGCGAACGGGTGAGGAATACGCAAATGTTTTTTGTCTACCTTTTAATTTAAAATAAACTATACCTATTACAAATTTTGATTTTTTTTAGGTTAAAACTTTTTTAGTTTGTAGTAACATTAAATAATTTTTTAATTTGAAATTAAAAAAATAAAAATCATAAAATAAATGATTGTTAAAAGATGAGTTTGTGGAAGATTAGGTTGTTGGTAGAAATAATAGTTTACCAAGCCTTTGATCTTTAGTTGGTCTTAGAGGACGTACAACCACACTGGAACTGAGACAAGGTCCAGGCTAATTTTTTGGCCAGCAGTGAGGAATATTGGACAATGAACGAAAGTTTGATCCAGCAATATTATGTGAATGATTGACGACTAATTTTTGGTTGTAAAATTCTTTCGTTAAAAACGATAATGACGTTATTTAAAGAAGTTTTAGTCCCGGCTAATCTCGTGCCAGCAGCCGCGGTAATACGGGAGGGGCAAGCGTTATCCGAAATTACTGGGCGTAAAGAGTCCGTAGATTGTAATATAAGTTATATGTTAAAATTTAAAGCCTAACTTTAAAAAAATATACAATACTGTTTTACTTGAGTTTTATACGGAAGAGTAGAATTTCATGTTAAGGAGTAAATTCCAAGAATACATGAAGGAATATCGTTAGCGAAGGCGACTCTTTAGTACAAACTGACATTGAGGGACGAAAGTGTAGGGAGCAAACAGGATTAGATACCCTGGTAGTCTACACTGTAAATTCTGAGTGCTGTAATTTAAAAAATAAATTTTGGATTTTTTAAGCTAACGCCATAAGCATTCCGCCTGAGGAGTACGATTGCAAAATTGGAACTCAAAGGAATTGACGGGAGCCTACAACGAGTGGTGGAGCATGTGGTTTAATGCGATAATCCGCGCAAAACCTTACCAACCCTTGACATATTGAAAAATAATTTAAATTAATAAATTTTTTTATTATTGACATTAATTAAAAAATTAATAATTTTTCACTACAGGTGTTGCACGACTGTCGTCAGTTCGTGTCGTGAGATGTTTGGTTCATTCCTTTAAACGAGCGTAACTCTTGTTTTTAAAATTTTACCTTTAATTTTTAATTTGTATTAAAAATTTTGTTTTAAAAAGACTGTTTGTTAATTAAAACTTGAAAGGAAGGTGAGAATTAAGTCAAGTCACTGTGGCCCTTATGGGTTGGGCTACACACGTGCTACAATGAAAATGACAAAAAGTAACAAAAAATTTTAGTTAATCTTTAAAAATTTTCTTAGTTCGGATTGTAAACTGCAACTCGTTTACATGAAGTTGGAATCACAAGTAATCGCAAATCAGAACGTTGCGGTGAATACGTACCTTGGCTTTGTACACACCGCCCGTCACATGCAGAAAGTTAGTTTTACTTGAAAATTTAATTTTTTTTGCTTTTTTCAAAAAATAAAAAAACTTAGTTCATTGAAAAATTAGCAATTTGGATGAAGTCGTAACAAGGTAGCTGTACGGGAACGTGTAGCTGGAACAAATGAAATAGTTCAGTTGGTTAGAATGTTGGAATCATAATCCAAATGTCGGGGGTTCGAGTCCCTCTTTCATTATTAAATTTTTTGAATTTTATGATAATTAATTTATTTTTTTATTTTTTTTCTTTTGTTTTGATAATAAGCGCTTTAATGACTATTCTTAGTCAAAATTCAATATATTCTGTTCTATTTTTAGTATTAAGCTTCGTCTCCTCTTCTAGTGTTTTATTTTTGTTAGAATGTGAATATATTTCATTAATTTTTATCATAATTTATGTGGGAGCTATAGCTGTTCTGTTTTTGTTTGTAGTTATGATGCTAGATGTAAAAACAGTTTATTTAGCAAAAGACTCTTTAAAATATTTCCCATTTGGTAGTTTCATTGGCATTGTTTTTTTAATTGAAACTTTATTGATAGTCCCTAGCACTTTTGAATCAATTAATCCTTACGATACTAGTTTTTTATTGAACTATTATTTTGATTGATTTAACAAATTAGATTATTTTACTGAAGTTATGTCTATCGGTCATTTGTTGTACACTGACTACATTATTCAGTTTTTACTTTCTGGTAATATTTTGCTGTTAGCAACTATTGGTCCGGTAACGTTAGTTCTAATAAGATCTACTAAAATTACTAAAAAACAAGTTACTTTTAAGCAACTTTCTCGTACTTACAGTTCTGTTTTGCATATTTAAATATTTTTTAGTAAAAAGTTTAGATTTTAGGCATTGCGGTTGTTTCTACTTACTATTATTTTTTATGGGCTCATTAAAAATATTTTAGTAGTTTGCGCGCTTTAATGATAAGTTATAATAATTATGCAAAAGGCAATTAACTCAATTGGTAGAGTGTTTCGCTTACAACGAAAAAGTTGGTGGTTCAAACCCATTATTGCCTATGTGACATTCTTGTATTGTGGTTTATAATAAAACTTTAAAGTGTAGAAAAGACTTACGTTAGAGAAAAAAAAATATTAAAATCTTTGATTTTTATATTTTTATTGGTTATGTTATATTGACTTTTTATTTTTAGATTAAGTCGTAATTTATAAATGTTAATATTTAAAGAAATACAGTTATTACCTGAAATTTTTTTAGGTATTTCTATAATTTATTTGATTATCCATGGAACTTTTATATCAGTTAATAATAAATATTTATTAATTCAAAACTCTGTTTTATATTTAAGCATTTTAATCATTGTTATGTTTTGTTTTTTATTATTAAACAATAATGTTGAATATAACAATTTTCAAATTTTTAATAATACTATTATTGTTGATTATCTAAGTTTTTCTGCTAAAGTTTGGATAGCGATAATCTCAATTTTTTGTTTTTTGATGGTCCAACGTTACCTTGCTATACAAAAAATTAATTATTTTGAGTATAGTGTATTAATACTTTTTGCTTTATTAGGTATTTTTTTTATATGCTCCTCTAATGATCTAGTCACTGCTTATTTATCGATTGAGCTACAAAGTTTATCTTTTTATATAATGGCTGCAATGAAAAAAGATTCGGCTTTTTCTGTGGATGCAGGTTTAAAATACTTTATTTTGGGAGCTTTTTCGTCTAGTCTATTTTTATTTGGCTCATCTATTTTGTACGGAGTTACAGGCACTACAAATTTTGAAGATTTAAAAAATCTATTCTTTTTAATGTATTTAGAGTATGAAAGTCTTTATGGGGCATGTGACTATACTTTTGTTAAACATGTTTTTGTTGATGGAGGTTTAATTCAATTTGCTTTGGCATTTATTTTCGTAAGTCTTTTATTTAAACTGGCAGTTGCTCCATTTCATTTATGATCGCTTGACGTTTATGAAGGATCTCCTTCAAGCTCAACGTTTTTTTTTGCAGTTGTACCCAAATTAGCTATTTTTATTTTAATCGTTAGAATTTTTTATTCAAGTTTTTTTGAATATTCGGTTAAGTGACGTTATTATATAGTTGTTATAGCAATGTTAACTGTAATAGTTGGATCGTTTGGGGGTTTAGAACAAAAAAAACTAAAAAGCCTTTTAGCATACAGCTCGATTAGTCATATGGGGTACACGTTAATTGCTTTTAGTGCTGGAACATTTGAAAGTATGCAATCACTGTTTTGTTATCTTTTTCTATACATGATTGCAGGTTTATGTATTTGGTCTATATTTTTATTGTTGCAGTTGAAATATAAATACAGTAAAAAGCAAAATAAAGATTTAACAGATTTAGGTTCATTAAGTAAGTCTAACAATATTCTAGCTTTATTTTTTAGCACGGTTCTACTATCGGTAGCTGGTCTTCCACCAATGATTGGTTTTTTAGTTAAAATTGGAATTTTTCTAGTTTCTGTTGAAGCTTCTATGTATTTTGTTGCAATTGTCAGTATTTTATGCAGTGTAGTTTCTACTTTTTACTATATTCGAATAGTGAAAATCATGTATTTTGAAAATTCTATAGCCGGTAAATTATATTACCCAATACAATCCAATACTTCAATTTTAATAGTTTGTTTGTTTTATTTTTTACTTTTTTTATTTGTAAATCCAACATTGATTTATTTATTTTCGTATAAAATAATTTTATTATTAACGATGACGATAATATAAAGAAAGAACTAAATTTTTATAAAAATAAACCAATAATGATATTATTTATTTCAATATTGAGTACGTTTTTCTATAACATGTAATTACTGTCAAGGAAGAGCAATTGGTTCGCTCGCTAGGCTCATGTTCTAGAAGTTGTAAGTTCAAATCTTACCTTTGACAATTATTTTTTGAAAAAATAGCTAAAACCTATTTTAATTTTATGAATTCAAGCTATGACCTGAAACCTAGTATTTTTGGCAAATTTGCATTCAGATGGAATTTATGATAGAATATTATATCAACCATCTAAAATTTATTGCCCCTATTGAGTCTAAAAAGTTCCTAGAGGCATTAACGTATGTTTTTTTATCTCCAACCCCAACTGATGTTCTGATAAGAACGAATGATCTTGTCCAAAAGTGCATCAGTGACAATGACGACAAGCTTTTTGAAAGTCTGGTATCTTTTTTAATGTCAGATTCGGCTTGGATTAATGAGCACACTGGCTATAGCAGCAGTGTATACGTAGCTACCAAAACTTATCCAGGCTCATTAGTTTGAGTGGAATTGTTTGACCAATGGCGTCAATTTCACCCTGAGGTTGGTACATTGCTGGACCGAAGAATTTTCTTCGCAGCATTTTATTTTAGCCAAATTGTGTACACTACACTATTCGAGCTTAAGTTCGTAGATGCACAAGGCGTTTCGTTTGATTTAGTATATTCTGAAGGAATAAAAATGGTTGTTCGTGAACAACTATTAACCCCGGAATATTCTTCAAATTTAGAGTTTTTAAACGAGGAGTTGGAGATTGACCCTCGTCTTCAATTGGAGTTACGTAATGAAGTTAATCTAGACCCTACGGGATTTGAATATAGATTTTTTTTAGAGTCATTACAATCTTTTTTCACTCTTCTAAGGGAACCAAATACACGGTTAGAAACCGATTATGATTTTCGGCAAAGAGTCACAAATGTTCACTCAGAATATGAAAGTTATATACAGCAACTTCTTGTTCCTTGAGATAATGGCATATCTGACTCAGAAGATTCTGAAGATAATTATTTATCAGAATCTGATTTTGATTTGCCAAATCAAAACGATGTTATGAATAATGAGCCACCTAGATTGAGTGGTGGTGATGCTCTAGTGCCGTCTAATGGTAATAATTATCAATCCAAAGTTGATGCAAATTATTCGTTAGACGATAGCATTTGAGATGGCACAGAAACTTCAGCTTCATTAGAGTTTCTGCACCATGAAACTATATTGGATCAGTTTCCTCCAAACGGTGTTTGGGGAGTTTTTATAACAACTGTAAAGTTTCTTTATAACCTGTATAGGCTAAACTCTTTTTTTTTCCTAGCCCGGAAGGTTAAATTTAGAAGGCTTGTGAAATGATGAGGCAAAAAGTTTAAATAACCTATTTTATAAAAAATATTTTTTTATGTTTTGTTTGTTTTATTTTTTACTTTTCTTTTGTTAAAAAGTAATTATACCTTATTAAATCTTCTCATTATTTGTGCGAGAATTATAGGTGTTGTTTCATTTACGTTTGGGACAAAAATATTAAATATAAATTTTGTTTTTAGGCTGAATAACATAATTTGGTTAATGTATTAGATTGCAAATCTTTTAATATCGGTTCAAGTCCGGTTTTAGCCTTTATTTTTAGCATTTTTAGCTCAGTTGGATAGAGCAACAGCCTTCTAAGCTGATGGACATAGGTTCAAGTCCTATAAAATGTGAATGTTAGATTTTTTTTTATTAAATGCGGCAAACTTATTAATTGTTATTTTGGTATTGCCTTTAATTGGAACATTCTTTTTACTCTTTGTACCTTCTTCAAATCATTTTTTATTAAAATCGATAGCGTTAAATGTATCTTGCTTACTGTATGTAATTTCCTTGTTTTTATGGGTTTTTTTTAATAAATCTGTCGGTTCTTTTCAATTTGTAAGTAAACTGTTATGGATTCCTTTTTTAAACTTTAATTTTAGTATAGGTATTGACGGTATTTCATTATTTTTTATTCTTTTAACCACTTTGTTAATTTTTTTATGTATATTGATAAGTTGAACTAGTGTTAAAATAAACATAAAAGAGTTTTTAATTGCTTTTTTAGTAATGGAATTTTTTTTAATTGGAGTTTTTTCTATTTTAGATTTATTATTATTTTATATATTTTTTGAAAGTGTTTTGATTCCAATGTATTTAATTGTCGGTGTTTGAGGTTCCCGAGAAAGAAAAATTAGAGCGGCTTATTTTTTTTTTCTATATACATTATTAGGTTCTGTTTTAATGTTAGTGTCCATTTTATATATTTACTATCAAGTAGGAACAACTGATTACGAAGTATTATTAACTTTCGTTTTTTCAACAACAGAACAAAAATTCTTATGATTGTCTTTTTTTGGATCTTTTGCAACTAAAGTACCAATGGTTCCTGTACATTTGTGGTTACCAGAAGCTCATGTAGAAGCTCCAACGGCTGGCTCTGTTATTTTAGCTGGTGTTTTATTAAAATTAGGAACTTATGGTTTTCTTCGTTTTTCTTTTCCGTTATTTCCAGAAGCATCTTTTTATTTTGCTCCAATTGTTTATTTATTATCTATTATTGGTATTGTTTATACATCCTTTACCGCAATTCGTCAAACTGATTTTAAAAGAATTATTGCGTATACTTCTGTAGCACACATGAATTTAGTAATGGTAGGACTTTTTAGTTTTAATACAATTGGATTAGAAGGAGCTATTCTACAAAGTTTAAGTCATGGTTTTGTAGCAAGTGCTTTATTTTTAATTATTGGGGTAGTTTATGAAAGACACCATACTAGAATGGTGAAATACTATGGAGGATTAGTACATACTATGCCTTTATATACACTTATTTTCTTATTTTTTACAATGTCAAACATCGGATTACCAGGTACAGGTAGTTTTGTAGGAGAGTTTTTAATATTAGCTGGTTCTTTTAAAACTAATACTAGTGCCACTTTTATTAGTGCTACTGGTATGATTATTGGTGGATGCTATTCGCTATGATTATTTAATCGAATTTCTTACGGTAATTTAAAAATTCAATATTTAAAAGATTATATTGATGTTAACAAACGAGAAGTATTTGTTTTTTTACCGTTGATTGTTGGCACATTAGTTATTGGTCTATACCCTGAAGTTTTTTTAAATTCAATGCATATGAGCGTTAATATGTTAATTGAAATTACCCACATTTGTAAATTATAAATGATATATATTTTAGAGACAGAATTATTAGAAAACAAATCAATTTTTTTTTCTTTGACTAAAATTTTTGGAATTGGGCGCTTTCAATCATTCTTAGTTTGTAAAAAGCTAGGCTTATCAAATAATTGTAAATTGTCTACTTTAAAGTCAGATCAAATTGTAAAATTAGTCAAATTTATAGAAAACTCAAATTTGTTGATAAATAGTAACTTAAAAAAATCAAAAATTATGTTAGCAAAAAATCTAGTTCAAATTAAAGCCTATAAAGGTATTCGTCGATTGCGTGGTTTACCTATTAGAGGTCAACGCACTCATACCAATGCTAAAACTGCATCTAAAATACGTTAAATATCCTAGTTTTTTATTGAATAAAAAAATTTAGAAATTTAATTTATAAGCTATGTTTAGTTTAATGCCACTTACCTCACAAACGATGTAGGCTGCAAAGTGTTTATATATTTTAGTGTCGGAACTTACCTTTAATCAACTTAAATGATCTTGATATAAGTTGATTAAATAAATATCTATTAAAAGTTGTGTCTTCGGTTATAGACTGTATGAATGTTTTATAAGATTAAGTACATACATCACGAAAAAGAATTCAAAACAGTACAAAAATGACAAAGTTCATGTTTATTACTTTATCAATTTATTCAAAGAATTTAAACTCTTTAACAAACTTTTTAAAATTTTTTTATAAACTTAAAACAAACAAAGTTCTTAAATTGAATTTTTTCCCAATACAATCTCAAAAAAATAAGAAAGTTTTTTTTCTTTCTGTGTTGCAGTCGCCTCATGTTAACAAAAAATCTCAAGAACAATTCAATTACCATATTTATAACAAACAATTAAAAATTCATGTATCTCAAATAGCTAAATTTTTAACAGTTTGAAAAATAGTAAAAATAAAATTATTTTCCGACATTAAGCTTAAAAAAAAAATTTGGTTGAATAATAAAGTATTTAAATATACATTGTTTGACAAGACAGATCACGATAGGTTTGTATTAAAATTTTGTCAAAAAAGCGAATCAAAATCTAACATATTAAATCGCACAAAGTTTGAAACATCTATACTCAAACGGTCTTCTTTTTCGAATAAAACTGGGCATGTGTTTTTAAAATTGTTAGACACGCATGGTGAAATTTTGTTAAAAAAATCCAACTTTTATGATTGTAGATCATCTAAAAATAAAAAAAGCAAGTGTAAGTAAAAGTTTAGATAGCTCAGTAGGTAGAGCAAAGGACTGAAAATCCTTGTGACGGCAGTTCGACCCTGTCTCTAGACATATAAACATATTTAAAATTTTTTATGAAAAACACTGTATGAAATATAGCTACTGATTTAAGAAATAGCCAGGCTTCTCGAAGAAATTTCATTTTTCAACCAAAAACAAAATTAATTACCGCTTTCCTAAATATTCTTTGGGATGAAGGTTTTATTTTAGGTTATAAAATTTGTGACTCAGATCCAAACTTATTAAAAATTTTTTTAAAATATAAAAATGGAAAACCAGCAGTAAGTTCATTAAAATTGATATCTAAACCTAGTCATCCAATATATTATTCAGCATCACATTTGTGAAAACTTGATTCAAAAAAAAATCTTATTATATTAACAACGCATAAAGGTTTAATGACAATTCACGAATGTAAACAAACCCATACTGGAGGAAAACCTTTATTTACAATCAGATAAAAATGACTAAGATTACAAAACGACATATAATTAAAATCCCAAAAGATATTTCATTTTATTATTGCACTACAAACCATATTGTTATCTTTACAACTTCTGTGACTCAAAAAGCATTAAAATTAAAAACTAAATTGATTATTGAAAAAGATAAAAAATTAATCAAAATAACTAGAGAACCTTTTGTCAGTATGTCAAACAACAGAAAAAAAACTTTAAAAGCTATACAAACGACTCAAGTTGTTTTAATAAAACAAATGCTTTTAGAAATGTCAAGCTTTTTTTGTAAAAAATTAAACCTCATCGGAGTTGGATTTCGTGTGTCTATTTTAAAAGTACTAGATTTCAGCTTGTTGCATTTTAAATTAGGATATAGTCACTCTATATATTTTAAAATTCCAAAAAACTTAAAAATTTTTTGTTTAAAAGCTAACAAACTTTTTATTATAGGAAATTCTTATCAATTTGTTACTCAAACGGCTGCGTTAATTAGGTCATGTAAAGTTCCTGAACCGTATAAAGGCAAAGGTATTTTGTATGCAACAGAAAAAATAACCTTCAAAGAAGGTAAAAAAGTTTAAAAATGAAAACAAACTTAGTTAAAAGTCAAAATTATAAATTATTTAAATATAACCTATTAAAACTCCAAATATATTCGAACCAGTCTTCTTCGGATATTTCTAATTTTTCAAACAATACTTTAGAATATATAGAAGCTCATTTAAAACAAATTTTGAAAATTATTTTTGAATATCACGTGTGCCAATTTAAGATTTTATTTATAGGTTTTCCAGTTATTTCTAAAATAAAACAAATGAAACTTATACACTTTACGAATCACACTTTTATATCAGAAAAATCTTGAATTAGTGGTATTTTCAGAAATCGTTTTTCAATATTAACGTATTTAAAAGTAATTCAATCCCAAAATTTTTCAAAAAGCCTTAAACTGTTATTAACAGTTAAAACAAAACCTCATTTGGTTGTTATCTTTAATCAAAAAATGGAGACTAGTGCAATTAATGAATTTTATAAGGCTGGAATTCCTGTTTTGTCTTTCAACTGTACTCCTTCAAATTTTTCTAAAATTACTTATAAAACTTTGGGGCATTTTAATTTTGATGAGAAAAATATAAAGATAAGTTATTTTTTTCTTTTTTATTCATTGTTGAAAAAGATGCCGCTAAAAAAAAACAAAGTTAAAAATATTGTGACAAAGTTCAGTTAATCTTTTTTCAATGTTAAATGATATTTTAAAAAATATTTATGCATCTTACAAATAAACGACGTAATAAGCCATTATATAAGAAATTTTTAACTTTAAAAAAAAACATTCAAAATAATGATAAGTTTTTAAGATTTAGAAAAAAAAAATGACAAAAATTTCAACACTCAACTTTAAAGTTCAATCGAAAAAGGTTTTATGACCCTATTTCATATGTTTTGTTCAATTTTAAAAATTTTTTTAGTAGGAAATTTAAATATAATTTACAGAACAAACAAAGGCTGAGCTTTTTCTACGGAAAATTGGCAAAGTCTCATTTAAAGAAGTTAGTAAAGTTAACTTTAAAAAATTCTAAAGCTAACAATGTACACGAAACTATTTTATTTATTAAAAAACTTGAAACGAGATTAGACACGGTCATATACCGTACTTATTTTGCTTACAGTTTTAGAAATGCGAGGCAATTAATCTCTCACAAGAAAGTGTATGTTAATAATAAAATTGTTCAATCTAATTCCTATAAATTAAAAAAAGGAGATATAATCTCGTTTGATGCCAGTGTTTTTGATTTTGTCACATCAAATATTTTAAACTCAAAAATTTGACCAACGCCTCCAAAACATCTCTATATTAATTATAGAACATTTCAAATATTAGTAATAGACGATATTAACTACACTAATTGCCTATCATATTACCCGTTCTGACTTGATTTTAACTCATTTATTAGGTTTTATGAGAAATAGAATGCTTGCAGTAATCTTTAGTAGCTCAACGGTAGAGCGAGTGGCTGTTAACCACTAGGTTGTTGGTTCGAGTCCAGCCTAAAGAGAGTAACCCGATTTAAAATAAATTTGGAAATAATCGGGATCGAACCGATAACTTTATGCTTGCAAAGCATACACTCTACCAATTGAGTTATATTCCCTTTTCAAGTTATTGCATAAATAGCTTATAGCTATTATTAATTAATTTTTTATTATTTACTAGATCTAAATTCATGGTTGAAATAGAGGTTGTGTTTTTTATTAATTTTTTTGTTCTGAATTTTTTTACTTCTACAAAATTTGGTATAACTGTGTTAATACTAAAATAGTAAAAAAAAGATAAAGTTGTTAAAAGTCCGAATACTTGTGCACCTAAAGTTAAAAAATCAAATTGTGGAATTAGACAAGAAGCTCGTTTGGTGAAATTGGTAGACACGTCAGACTTAAAATCTGATTTTTATATAAAAAGTATCGGTTCAAGTCCGATAACGAGTATTTTTAAACCATATGCCAAAATGATGAAATTGGTAGACATACTAGGTTTAGGTTCTAGTTCTTTTCATAAAAGAGTAAGGGTTCAAGTCCCTTTTTTGGTATAATTGTTAAAAAAATGCCTACAATCAATCAATTGTGTCGTAACAGAAGAAGAAAAAAAAAACTACGTAACAAAGTGCCTGCATTAGATAATTGCCCACAAAAAAAGGGAGTTTGTACTAAAGTTTTTTTAAGAACTCCAAAAAAACCCAACTCAGCATTAAGAAAATTAGTTAAATTAAGACTAACTAACAACAAAAAAATAATGGCTTACATACCTGGCGAAGGTCATAATTTACAAGAGTATTCTACAGTTATGATTAGAGGTGGTAGGGTAAAAGATTTACCCGGAATTAAATATCACTTGGTTCGTGGAAAATTAGACTTTAATGGATTAAAAGATAGAAAAACTTCACGTTCTAAATATGGTACTAAAAAATCAAACAATTAATAATTTATGAATAAAAAGATAATCAATCAATTATTATTAAAAGGTAAAAGCACAGCGTCTGAGAAAATTTGATTAAAAAGTGCTAAATTTTTTTATAAGCTGTTTAGCAAAAACTATAAAGAGTTTATTAATAGAGCTTTTATAAACGTTACACCCTTACTTAAAGTAAAACAATTGAAACAGAAAAACAAACGTTCTCGATTAAAAGAATTTCCTTACATAGTAAAAAATACAAGTCGAATTTCATCTACTTTGAAATTTTTTCTAACTAGGAAAAATAACAAAGATGAAAAAAAAATGCATAAAAAACTTATTGATGAGTTATTATTTGCAACTAAAAACACAGGTGCTAGCATTAACAAAAAAAAAAATTTGTACGAATATGCTTTTGTAAAAAAAAAATATTTTTATTATAGATGGTTTTAAAACAACAATATGAAAAAATATAATACGTTTAATAGGACTTGAACCTATAATCTTTGGGACCGAAATCCAACGCTCTATCCAATTGAGCTATAAACGCAAACAAAAATGATTCAACAACAAACAATTTTAAAAGTAGCAGATAATTCAGGTGCAAAAACTGTAAAATGTATTAAAGTTCTTAATGGTTTTAATAGACGGTTTGCTGTTCTTGGTGATATTATAATAGTATCCATACAAAAACTTCGTAATAAAGCCCGAACCACATCGAAAGTACAAAAAGGTGAAGTTCATAAAGCAATTATTCTTAGAACTAAATCTAAAACCGTAAAAAAAGATGGAACCGTATTTTCTTTCCAATCTAATGTTGTTAGTTTGATAAACAAACAAGGAAAACCAATTGCATCCCGTATTATAGGTCCAATACCCAAAATTTTGAAAAAACAAAAAAATCTCAAGTTTGCAACTCTTTCTTCCGGATTTATATAGAAAAGTTTAAAATGTTTTTTCTTGATACATATTTTTATAATATAGTTAAATACGACCTAATTAATATGTTTTTTTACCAAAACATAAAACAAATCCCAAAATTTGAAAAAATCATATTAAATTTTGGGTATCAAAAATCAAGTTTTAAACATCTTATCTCAGGGTTATTAGCTTTAGAATTTATATCGTCCAAAAAAAGTAAATTAACAAAATCTAAATATTTAAATGTATTTTTAAAAATTAAAAAAGGGAGCCCGGTGGGGTGCAAAATAATCCTAAGAAAACACACAATGTATTTTTTTTACATAAAGTTAATAACTTTAATTTTCCCTATAATTAGCCAGTCTCAAACAGTTCATTTTCAACAAAATTTGAAGTCAATAAAATCAATTTCAATTCAATTAAAAAACCCATTAATATTTAAAGAACTCGAGAACCAATATCAATTTTTTAAGGATATACCTAAGTTAGACATTACTTTGGTTACAACTTCTAAATCTCAAAATGAACTTTTTTTTATACTCAAATCGATTAAGTTGTTCATTTAAATTTAAAACCATAGCTGCAGATGTAACTCAATTGGTAGAGTGTAATTTTGCCAAGATTAAAGATGAGGGTTCAAATCCCTCCATTTGCTTTTCAGGATAAGTGGTCGAGTGGTTTAAGGCGTTAGTTTTGAAAACTATTGTATTGAAAAATACCGTGGGTTCGAATCCTACCTTATCCTAATTAACTTTTACTCAAACTAAAAATGATTGTATTAATAATTTGTATTATATTAAAAATTCTTGCTATTGTTGTTCCTTTACTTATTTCTGTTGCATATTTTACTATAGCTGAAAGAAAAATTATGGGTATCATACAAAGAAGAAAAGGTCCTAACGTTATTGGTTTCTTAGGTCTATTACAGCCATTAGCAGATGGGCTAAAACTGTTTGTTAAAGAAACTATTTTCCCTAGCAACTCAAATATTATTATATTTTTAATCGCTCCTATGTTAACCTTTATTTTAAGTTTAATTGGTTGAGCTGTTTTACCTTTATCTAAACAGGTAGTTTTATCTGACTTAAATATTGGAGTTTTGTATTTATTTGCAACCTCTTCGTTAAGTGTTTACGGTATAATTATGGCCGGTTGATCAAGTAACTCAAAATATCCATTTTTAGGTGCATTACGGTCTGCAGCCCAAATGATTTCTTACGAAGTTTCTATAGGTTTTATTATAATTAATGTATGTATTTGCGCAGGCTCTTTCAATTTAAGTTTTATCGTATTAGCCCAAAACAATGTTTGATTTATTATCCCGTTATTACCTATGTTTTTTATTTTTTGTGTTTCAATGCTTGCTGAAACAAACCGACACCCTTTTGATTTGCCTGAAGCTGAAGCTGAATTAGTTTCTGGGTATAATGTTGAATACTCAGCTATGACATTTGCTTTATTTTTTTTAGGAGAATATGCTAATATGCTTTTAATGAGTGCTTTTGTTTCTATATTATTCTTGGGAGGTTGATTACCCTTAAGTACTTTTTTTCCTTTTAATTATCTTCCTGGCAGTTTATGATTTAGTTTGAAGCTTGCTTTAGGAGTAATTTTTTTTATAGTTACACGAGCAACTTTGCCAAGATACAGATACGACCAACTAATGTACATAGGTTGAAAAAGTTTTCTTCCTTTATCATTAGGGTACTTGTTATTCTCTGTAGGAATTTTAATTAGTTTTAACTGATTGCCTACTTAATCTTTAAAAGTTCATTTTTAAAAATAACAAACGCTGTGGTTAATTCATAAATTATTATTATACAAATGCTAGTTAACAATTGATATACAACATCTGGCGGAGTTACAACTGTTGCAAAACAAAAAAAAATAAAATAAAAGACTTTTCTAAATTTATTCAAAACTGAAAAATTGGCCTTAAACAAATCCAAAAAGATAAAAAATACGATCGTTATCTGACAAACAGTGTTACACAAATAATAGACTGATTTATAAAAAGTTATATACTCATTTAATTTAGCTTCAAAATAAAACGTTAGGTTTTGAGCTGATAAAAATTTTTGAAACTCAAAAAAAAAAAATCAACTTGCAGGGAAAATCAGAGTATTTATTATAAAAATAAAACTTATTCAATAAAACGCTATCATTACTAGAATAGTTTTGAAATAAACATACTCAAATGTGTATAAACCTGTTGATAGAAAAACAAAAAGTTGGTAGCCTAAAAATGGAATTATTGCTTGATTAGCGATAAAATAAGACAAGCTAATATAAACAACAAACACCTCCGTTACATCAGTTGTTAAAAAATATAATAGGTTAGTGTCGGTTTGATTTGAACTCAGTCTAATAAAAACATATAACAAAGTTTCTTTATAGCAATAACAATTTATTACTATAAAACTTCAAGCGAGTAAAGAAAAAAAAACGCGGTATTTTATTTCTAATAAGTACTTGTAAATCATAAATTTTTTGAATTTGGCATTTTGGGGGAGAATAGTTCAGTTGGTAGAACATTGGTTTCCAAAACCAAAAGTCAAGGGTTCAAATCCTTTTTTTCCTGAATTTATTTTTTTTTTAAGTTTTTATAAATCTTACTGTTTTTAATTAAATTACGTATGTTTTTTAGTAGTTTTGAAAAGTCACTAAATATTAAAAGCCCTACAACAAAAACAATACAAATTTGGCCTATGCTTATATTTCTCATAAAATCAAAAATTTTTTTTTCAATTGTACTAGGCTTATAGTTTAGAGGTAGAACGTACCGCTCATAACGGTTTTGTCGTAGGTTCGAATCCTACTGAGCCTAAATAATAAAAAATGGATTTTAGTTTAAAAACCTATAGACGTTTAAAAATCAAATATTATCTAAAAACAATAAATTTTTTCTTTTTCTTTCATGGAGCTTCTTTAAATAACGAAAGCTGGATAAAAACCGAACAAACTTTAGTAAAAAATAAGTTAAAGTATTATAGAGTATTCAATACACTAATGATTAGAACCTTAAAGTGTTCTATATTTAAAAATTTAATTACTTTGCTTCATGGACCTATTGTGTTAATAAATACTGACAACGTAGAGCTGACTTTGAAAAAATTAAAGAATATAAATCCTTTGATTAATTTGTTATGTTTAAAGTTAAATAATAAGATTTATTCTAGAAAACAAATTAAAAATATAAAAAAGTTGTCATATATAGAAAATGTTTCTATTTTTCATAAATCTATGAAAACTTTGATCAAAATGCCATATTATAGATTCAAAAGTAAAAAATTACTGTTAATTTCGAAATAATGTGAATCGAACACATGACTTCCTGCTCCCAAAGCAGGCACGCTACCAAACTGCGTTATATTTCGTTGAAGGAAGTAGGATTCGAACCTACGATAAGGTAAACTTAACAGATTTACAATCTGCCACTTTCAACCACTCAGTCATTCCTTCTATAGTTTTCTAGTTCGAGTACGAATTTTAATTCGCTTTTTTTTTTTTAGCCTGCAACCGTTATGTGGATGATAATTATAACTGGTTACTAACTTTACAAAAACTTTTTTTTTTAATTTTTTGAAAACATATGATTGGTGGTTAAAAAATAAATTATTAAAGTGCAAAGCAACAGGTTTTGTTCTGAAAATTTTTATTTTCACTAATAAAGCTTTCAAAATTGTGATTATAGCTTTAGGTTGCCTAACTTTTTGAGTTTTTTGTAGATTAAACATCCCTGCAGAATAAAAAAATTTAGGATTACCTTTAATGTCATTTACATTGATTAACGTGTTTGTTAAAGATAGATTGATATTTATGACGTAACTAACTAACTTTTGATGAGTAAAAAAAGAAAACAAAATGTGTGAAGTAAAATAATTTATTTTTGTTTTAATATGATACAATTTACTAAAGGTAAAAAAAATAAACCAAGATAGAAAAAATGAAAATGCTTCTTTTTTTATAAATTTTAAAATCTTAATTTTAGAAAATAAATGTTTAAAATAATTTTGATTAATCAAATTAAACGAAAAAAATGATTTGTTTGCTATTTTTAATGAAAGCATGAATTTCTTAAAATTTTTGAAATAACTCTTATTTATATGAATTCAACAAAAAATAAATCTACGTCATTAACTCAAAAAAAATTAATTAGTTTTTCAAAAAAAAAATTGAGTAAAATTCCTTTAATAAAAAAAATGATTATCGGTAAAAAAAATATAGCGGGAAAAAATAATTTTGGTAAAATTACTGTGCGCCATAAGGGTGGTGGGCATCAAAAAAAATATAGAAAAATTGATTTTTTAAGAAATAAAGACTCTGTAGGTATTATAACTAGTTTAGAATATGATCCATATAGAACGGCTTTTATTGCTGCTGTTTATGATTTTTTAAACTATAATTACTTTTATATGATTGCTCCTAAAAACTTGAATATCGGTGATATTGTAAAATCAGGATTTAATGCTGAAGTTAAAGTTGGTCATTCTTTGACGCTAATGAAAATTCCCGTGGGGAGCTTTATTCATAATGTTTCATTAAAAGAAAATAAAAAAGCTCAACTAAGTAGATCTGCTGGCACTAGCTCGCAATTAATAGAAAAAACTTCTAAATACTGTCGAATTGTCTTAAGCTCTGGAAAACACAAATTTCTTTCATCTGCATGTCACGCAACTATTGGAACAGTTTCAAATGAATTCTCATTTTTTTCTATAATTGGAAAAGCAGGGCGCAATAGGTGATTAAACAAGCGACCAACTGTTAGAGGTGTAGCAATGAACCCTGTTGATCACCCTCATGGAGGTGGCGAAGGAAAAAGTTCAGGAGGTCGATCTTCCGTAACACCCTGAGGAAAGCCTACAAAAAATGGCAAAACAAGTAAAAACAATAAAAAAAATTTTAAATTTTTAAAACATTAAAAAATGAGTAGAGTTAAATGAAAAGGACCATATGTTAAAAACAAATTATTAAAAAATATTAAAAACTCAGCGTTAGTTTATAAAAATGGTATTAAAACTACCTGCAAGAACTCTGTAATACTGCCTAAATTTATAGGATTTAGTATACAAGTTTACAATGGCAAAACATTTGTCACGATAAAAATTGTGGATGAGATGGTTGGTCATAAATTGGGAGAATTTGTCCTTACTCGAAAACAATTTTCTTATAAAAAAACAAAAAACAAAAAATAAATGGGGCAAAAAACAGATGCACGAATTTTTAGGTTAGGAGTTACTAAAAAAAATTGAGAATCCAAATATATTGAAAAAAATAATGAAGAGTCGTCTTTATATTTGTATAAGACTTTAGAAATTCAAAAATATTTAAACCGATTTTTCGGCTTATACAAAATAAAAATTCATAATTGTAAAATATTTTACTCTGAAAATGTTCTACAAATATATATTTCTTTTTATCTTACAGCAAAAACACTTTACATTATAAATAGAAATTTAACAAAATATTCAAAAAAATCTTTAGCGTACTTCAAACGTTTGCAGACTCAGGTAAAAATTGGCAAAAAAAACAAAAAAAGTTTATCGCATAAAAAGTTCTTTGGCGATAAAACGATTAGTTTAAAAAAATTTCAAGAAGAAAGAAAAAAAAAAAATAAAGTAAATTTATTATCTTATAAGTTTAACAAAAATCAAACAGTGTGTTTAAAAGAATTTCAAGAAATTTTACTAGAAAATTTAGCAAAGTATACCAAAAACAAAATTAATATTTGTATAACATTACAAAACTTAAACAATACCAAACAATTGTCACAAAACCAAATTAGAGATTTTAAAAATACCTTTAAGCAATTAAGGAAGTTTGTTAAGAATTCTTTTTTTAAAGAAGCAATAAATATTCTGTCTATTAATGTTTTAAAAAGGAAGTCAGCAAAATTGTTGGCTGAATTTATAAGTGATCAGTTTAGGCTTAATCAATTAAAGACCGATCAAATTGCTATATCTCGAAAGGATAATTACTTTTTAGGATTTTTAAAACAAAGCATAAAACTTCTAGCCAAGTCAGAAATTTCAGGCCTTACGGGAATAAAAATTGTCATTAAAGGAAGATTTAACAGAGCGCCAAGGGCTCGAAGTGTTATAATACAATTTGGAAAATTTTCTCTTCAATCATTTGATTCTAAGATTGACTATTTTCAATCAACTGCTTACACAGTTAACGGTACATTTGGAGTAAAAGTTTGAACATGTGAGAACGCCATAAAAAATTTATGTTACTACAACCGAAAAAAACTAAATATAAAAAAATACAAAAAGGAAAACTGTCAAAACTTGATTTTCGTTCTAATAAACTGAAATTTGGAAGCATTGGATTAAAAGCTGCAAAATCTGGTACTATCTCGTCTCGTCAGATTGAGGCTGCACGACAAGCTATTGTAAGAAAGCTAAACCGAAAAGGAAAACTTTGAATACGAGTGTTTCCATCGATTCCTATTACAGCAAAGCCTATAGAAGTTCGAATGGGTAAAGGCAAAGGTGCCGTATCTCATTGGGCCGCGAAGGTTAGTGCTGGTACAGTTTTGTTTGAAATATGTGGTATATCAAGAAACATTGCAATTACAGCTTTTGAAACAGGGGGTGCAAAATTACCCGTTAGAACAGTAATTTTATTATAACAAAATCAAAAACAATATTGTTGCGAAGACTTTTAAAACCTTTATAACTATTTTAAAGTTTAAAAATTTGATGGGACCTTTAAAATCTCAAACTTGAATTTTGAAAGCTGCTTTAAAGCCACCGAAAAAGATAAATACATTTTTGTTATGTTTACATGTTATTACAAGCAGCTAAATTTGTAGGAGCTGGTTTAGCAACTATCGGACTAGCAGGAGCTGGAGTAGGAATTGGTACCGTATTTGGTGCATTAGTAATTGGAATTTCACGAAATCCTTCTTTAAAAGATGAATTATTTAAAACTGCTATTTTAGGTTTTGCATTAACCGAAGCTATCGCTCTTTTCTCATTAATGATGGCATTTTTAATTCTTTTTGCATTATAATATTTCTGCAACAAGAAATTATATGGGTACGTAGCTCAGTTGGTAGAGCATTGGACTTTTAATCCACAGGTCTTGGGTTCAAGCCCCAATGTACCCATAATTTGACACTATATACATGATAATTTTAAATTTAAACTACATTTTAAATATTATTATAGCCTTGTTTTTAATTGGAGTATTAGGGCTTGTTTTAAATAGAAAAAATATATTAATAACATTAATGTCAATTGAACTTATGTTGTTGGCAATAAACTTAAACTTTGTCATTTTTTCTATATACTTAGATGACATTACCGGTTATGTGTTTGTTTTATTCATATTAACAATTGCTGCTGCAGAATCTGCAATAGGGTTAGCAATATTAACTATTTACTATAGATTGAAAAATACTATTAGAATAGATAAAATAAAAAACATTAAAGGTTAACTTTTAATAAAACGGAAACGACAGGATTTGAACCAGCAATCTTCGACGTGACAAGTCGACGCTTTAACCATTTGAAGCTACGTTTCCTCAATTCTTTATAATTTTGAAATACTTTCATATAAATAATATAAAATTTAACTATGATTTAGAATTTAAAAATAATTCAAATAATAATTTTTGAAAACAAAATACACCTCTTATTGAATATTGTGAAACATTAGGAATTAATGTACCACATTATTGCTACCATAAAAATTTATCTATATCAGGAAATTGCCGTATGTGCCTTGTAGAACTAAAAAACTCTCCTAAACCCATCGTTTCGTGTGCAATGAACGCAAAATCTTGTTTAGCAAATGGTGATATATACACTAACAGTTCTTTAGTTAAAAAAGCTCGTGAAAATGTTTTAGAGTTTTTGTTATTAAACCACCCATTAGATTGTCCCATTTGTGATCAAGGTGGTGAGTGTGATTTACAAGACCAATCTCTGTTCTTTGGGTTAACTAAAAAAAGATTCTATAGCTTTAAACGTGTCGTTTTAGACAAAAATATTGGTCCTATTGTCAAAACTGTAATGACAAGATGTATTCATTGTACGAGATGTGTGCGTTTTGCTGCTGAAATCGCTGGAGTAGAAGATATAGGAATGTTTGGAAGAGGATTACAAAGTGAAATTGGTACTTATGTTGAAAAAATTTTTCAATCTGAATTATCTGGCAACGTTATTGATTTATGCCCTGTCGGCGCATTAACATCGAAACCCTATCCTTTTGTAAATCGAAATTGAGAGTTAAAAAATGTAACTTCTATTGATTTTTCGGATGGATTTGGAACGCCTGTTCAACTTTTTTTAAAAAATAATCAAATAATAAAAATTTTACCTGGATATGAAGAAGCAACTTATAAGACAAATTGAATTTCTGATAAAACTCGATTTTCATTTGATGGTATGTTTTCTCCTGAAAGAATAATTTATAGTTTTTTAAACAAAAATCAAAAAGAGTCATCCGTAAATCTATCATGACAAAAATTATTTAAAGAGTTTTTTTGTACACTTTACTTTCAAAACCATTTATTAAAACATTATTTTCATCCTTGCAGTATCACAATTTGTTTAAATAAAAATATAAATATTGAGGTTTTAAACTTACTACGTGTTTTAACTCACAAACATTCATTTTTTAAACTTAGACAATCTGAATCTACTAACTTAAACATTGACTTAGAAGAAAATTATTTACTAAATTCGAGTTTGAATGAGAATAACCTTTTATCAGCAGACACCTGCCTGTTGCTAGGAATAAATCCTCGTTATGAAGCTTCTAAATTAAATTTAAAACTTAAATCACGATATTTAAAAGGAAATTTTAAAGTAGTTACTCTTGGTTCTTTATTTAATTTAACATTTTCTAACACTACACTCAGCAGCAATGTTCAAATTCTAAAATCTTTAGTAGAAGGTAATAATTTATTTTGTCAAGAATTTATAAATTCTTCAAATCCTATATTAATTTCTAGTACAGAAATATTCAAAAGAGAAGATGCTTACGGTTTATCGAATATGATAAAATTTTTAACAAAGCATATAAACTTGTATTCGCAATGTAATAGCCAAAGCCAATTAAATATTTTAAGTACCACTTTAAATGATGTAGGATTTGCTAATTTTGATAATTTAAAAACAATAAAAAATAAAGATTTTAGAAATTCTGCAGGAATTTATTTTATCAACAGTTCCTTTTCAACACCCAATATCAAAAAATTATTAAACTTGAAATTATTGAACTTTTTTCAAAGTTACAAACACAAAAATAAATTATTAATAACAGAAGACAATAACTTAGAAGTAAAACAATTAACAAAATTAAAAAAAGGTTTTAACATAAATAACCACCTTCATTTACCTAACACTGTGTTTTTTGAAAATTCAGGAACATATATAAACACTGAGGGAACTTTTAACAAAACTGTTAAAATAATTACACCGTTGGGTCAAGCAAAAAATGATTGACAAATTATAAGAAAGGTCTTTTCTTATTCTAAAAAATTATTGTTTATTACAAATTTTTTTAGAAACAATAAAATTGTATTCAACTCAAAAAATGTTTATCAATTTAAGAATTACGTAGGGTTACAGCATTATGCTATTTCCAATTTAAATAATTTAGCATTTCAATTTCTTAAAAAGATTACTGGATTTCATTTAAAAAATTTTAAGTTCAAAAAAGCACAAAAAAAAATTTTTAAATCGCAAATTAGATTTTGGTTAAATGATTTTTATATAGACGGTAAGGATATTAACAGTAAATATTCATCTACAATGATACAATGTTCAAAATTATCTCGTCTAAATAACACAAACTTTAAATATTAGTTTTTCTAAAAAAACATTAAAAAGTTAGTATCTTTATTTGCAGGGTTTTAACTTATATCTTCAACGGGATTTGAACCCGTGCTGTCGCCGTGAAAGGGCGATGTCCTAACCACTAGACGATGAAGACTTTTATCTGAAGCAATTATAAATAAATTATTTATTGGAATAAAAGGATTTGAACCTTTGAATATTCGTACCAAAAACGAAGGCCTTACCAACTTGGCTATATTCCACTAAAACAAAAATAAAACATTGTATAAGTTTTCGAATTTAAAGAAAGGATGGGATTCGAACCCACGGCATAACAAAAATTATACAAAGATTTAGCAGATCTTCACTTTAAACCTCTCAGTCACCTTTCTTGTGATATAAAAGAATAAAAAATTAATGTATATCTAATGCACCTATACAGTAAACGTAAATATACCCAATACCTAATTCAAACATAAAGTCAATCATAGATCAAAACCCTACAAGATCTAATTGCCCTAATACATTAGTTCAAGGGATTAAAAACATAGTTTCAATATCAAAAACGATAAATAAAATAGCAACTAAATAAAATTTAACATCAAAAGTGTGGCGTGCATCTTCATATGGTTCAAACCCACACTCATAAGTAGACAACTTTTCAGTTTCTGGGTTTTGAACGGCTAAAATATATGAAAATAATATTATAATAATAGACAATGCAATGGCAACAAACAAAAAAGTCAAAATAACACTGTATTCATTGTAAAACAACGAAGTATTTAAATGAAAATGCTCACTACAAAGTAATAATTTATTCAAACAGAAAAAATTTGTTGAAGAAAAAAAATATGAAATCATTTTTAGTTTACTTTTTATCAAAACGCTTTTTTTAGCCCAGATATCGCACCAGATCTTGCTAGCCGCAATAAACTTAATCTTGAAAATTTTTTAAAAGTTTTGTTAAGTTTGGCCTTAGAATTAGTTAAGACACATCTGTTAACAAACTTAGTCTTATTATGACTTCCTGACAAACTTGATAGCTTCAATATTGCGTTTCATTTTGTAATTAAAGATAAATTTTCATTTTTAATTATACTTTTTAAAATAATATAATTTAATTCGCGTCTATTAAAAAGTTTTCTTATTCGCTTATCTTTTTGAGTTTGTTTTTTCATTAATATCTAGAATAATTATCAAGGAGATAAGAATTTAAATGTACGATATTCTTGACATAACTCTATAGACTCATTTATTACTCTTTTTTCTGTTTCATTGTATTTCATTTCGACAAAACCACTTAATGGGAAATCTTTTCGAAGTGGGTGGCCTTCAAAACCATAATCAGTTAAAATTCGTTTTAAGTTTGAATGATTTTTAAAAAAAACACCATACATATCTCAAATCTCACACTCGTACCAACCAGCAGTAAAATATAACTGATCACACGACTCAACCCCAACCAATTCGTGAGTGAATGTTTTAATCCTAAGACGAATATTATAACGAATACTTAATAAATCGTAGACTAATTTAAATCTATACTTGTTGTTGGGATAATCTACACCAGTAATACAAGTTAAAATATTAAATTGATACGATACATGGTACTTAAAAAATAGTAAGAGATCATATAACAGTTGCGATTTTACAACTAATACTACTTCTTGACCATAAAGTTGAATTTTTTCTATAGGGCATAATTTAACTAAATTTTTAATATTTTTTACAATTAACTGTGAGTTCATTTATTAAATTTTTAACAATTTGATTTCGATATTTTGTATAAAAAAAATTTGATTTGGTTGACGCAAGTTGATTCTTTTTTAAAAAATTGACAAACAAATTTTTTTTTAAAAAGTTATATTTTTTATAAGTCTTTATGTAAGATAAAGAATCAATGTAAATACAACCATTTGAAAAAATTTGCAAAGTTTTCAAGGATTTTATATTCGAATACATTTTAATAATTTTATCGGTCAACTTCCCCAAATACAATATCTTGAGTTCCTATAATCGTAACAACATCAGCAATTAAATGTCCTTTTGACATAAAATCCAAAGCTTGTAAATGATTGAATCCTGGAGCTTTAATTTTACATCTGTAAGGTCTATTTGTACCATCGGATATTAAATAAACCCCAAACTCTCCTTTTGGCGCCTCTGTTCCAATATAAGTTTCACTACTAGGTATTATAACTCCTTGAGTATACATCTTAAAGTGATGAATTAATGCTTCCATTGATTGCTTCATTTCACTTCTGGCTGGGGGTGAAACTTTAAAATCATTTGTTTTAATATAACCAAGTGGCATTGAATTTAAACATTGTTCAATTATTTTTAATGATTCTTTCATTTCAAAAACTCTAATCAAATATCGATCATAACAATCACCATTAGTTCCAACAGGAATTTCAAATTTAAGTTTGTCATAAATTTCGTAAGGCTGACTTTTACGTAAATCCCAGTAAACACCAGAACCACGCAGCATAACACCACTAAACCCTCACTGACAAGCATCTTCAGATGTTACAACACCAATATCAACCAACCGTTGCTTTCAGATTCTATTTTCTGTTAACATATCTTCCATTTCAGTTAATCGTAAAGTAAATTGCTCAGTAAACATATAAATATCATCTAATAAACCTTTTGGGATATCAACTTGTAATCCACCAGGTCTAAAATAAGCTGCGTGCATTCGCGCACCTGAAACACGCTCGTAAAATTCCATTAATTTTTCTCTTTCTTCAAAAGCCCATAAAAAAGGAGTCATTGCACCAACATCCATGGCATGACACCCAACAGCTAACAAATGGTTTAAAATTCGAGTAAGTTCAGCAAAAAGTACCCGAACATATTGAGCACGTTTTGGTATTTTACAGTTAAAAAGTTTTTCAATCGCTAAACAGTAACTATGTTCTTGTGCCATCATAGAAACATAGTCTAAACGATCAAAATATGGTAATGCTTGAACATAATTTTTATATTCAATTAACTTTTCTGTACCTCTATGCAATAGACCTATATGGGGATCTGCTCGACTTACTATTTCTCCATTAAGTTCTAATACTAACCGTAGTACACCATGAGCTGCTGGATGCTGCGGCCCAAAATTAATTGTAAAATTTTTTATTTTTTTTAACAAATTCTTTTTTTTTAATGTCATTTATATTTTATCAATTTGAATAAAAAAGACGAGCTAAAAAATTCGACTAGATCTATGATAGACTATCTTTTTTAACATTATAAGAAACTAACTTAGTTTCAATAGTCCCTATTAAAGGAATTAAAACAAGAAAAAATAGAAAATAAAACACTGTTGCTACTTGGCCTACTCAGACATAAACATCTTTAACAGGTTTTTGACCGATTCAACCTAACAGTAAAAAATCAGCAACAAGTAACCAGTAGAAAATTTTGAAAATAGGTCTAAAAGTTGTACTTCTAATTTCAGATGTATTTGTAAATGGGATTAAAAACAAAATAATAAGAGCACCCCCCATTGCAGCTACACCCCCAAGTTTATCAGGAATAGATCTTAAAATCGCATAAAACGGTAAAAAATATCATTCGGGAACAATATGCGCTGGTGTTTGCATAGGATCCGCTGGTATATAATTGTCTGGGTGACCTAATACATTTGGGAAATAAAAAACAAAAACCCCAAAAAAAGTTAAAAAACAAAAAAAAGCAAATAAATCTTTTATTACATAATAAGGATAAAATGGGATTTTATCACCAGTACTATCTACACCTAATGGATTATTTGATCCATCTTTATGTAGAAGTGCTAAGTGAATAATAGTTAAAGCAGCAATTATAAATGGCAAGAAAAAATGTAAACTAAAAAATCTATTTAATGTTGCATTATTTACAGTGAACCCTCCTCAAAGTCAATCAACGATAGATTGCCCT
The DNA here is from genome assembly GCA_036940125.1 of Mediolabrus comicus. NCBI lineage: Eukaryota > Bacillariophyta > Thalassiosirophyceae > Thalassiosirales > Thalassiosiraceae > Mediolabrus > Mediolabrus comicus. The sequence continues at coordinate 76,746 of JALLBI010000013.1, forward strand.
ACAACTGGAACTGCCGTTACTAAACTTGTAATAACTGTGGCACCTCAAAAACTCATTTGACCTCAAGGAAGAACATAACCCATAAACGCTGTTCCCATCATTAAAATAAAGATAAGAACACCTGAACATCAAAGCAACTGTCTTGGTTGCATGTAAGAGCCATAATATAACCCACGAAAAATGTGGCAGTACACAACAATGAAAAACATTGAAGCGCCGTTCGCATGAATATATCGAATTAACCAACCATTATTTACATCCCGCATAATATGTTCAACACTACTAAAAGCAAGATCAATGTGCGGTGTATAATGCATAGCTAAAAAAATTCCAGATAAAAGCTGAATAACTAGACAAATTCCTGCCGAAGATCCAAAGCTTCAAGCATATGTTAAATTTAACGGGCTTGGGTAATGTATTAAGTGACTATCTAAAATCGATAATAAATAATTTTTACCTCATCTTAATGTTTTGATAACAAAAGAAGACATAAAATTTGAGTTACTATATTCATTTGAATATTTTAAATTTGCAAATTTGCCAAAAATACTAGGTTTCAGGTCATAGCTTGAATTCATAAAATTAAAATAGGTTTGAGCTATTTTTTAAAAAATAATTGTCAAAGGTAAGATTTGAACTTACAACCTCTAGAACATGAGCCTAGCGAGCAAACCAATTGCTCTTCCTTGACAGTAATCACGTGGGGTAAGAAAAATGTCCTAAACGAGCAGATAAGTTGCAAGCATGTGGTACCATACAAAGTGATAATTAACGTTTCAGGAAAAAAGGGATCTGAACCCTTGACCTTTGGTTTTGAAAACCACTGTTCTACCAACTGAACTATTTTCCTTGGGTATTTGAAAATTGAAGAATCAATAAGAAACTTATGAAAAACTAACGTTTTTGCATATTAATGAATACCTCCCCATCAATAAACAGTAATAAACAAAAATAGTCAAACTACATCTACAAAGTGTCAATATCAAGCTGCAGATTCAAAACCAAAATGGTGTGTTGATGTAAAGTGATTATAAACAATACGTAAAAGAGACACAATTAAGCAACAAGTACCAATAAACACATGAAAACCATGAAAGCCGGTGGCCATATAAAAACATGAACCAAAAACACTATCATTAATATTAAATGGTGCTTCTACATACTCCATTCCTTGTAACAAAGTAAAAATAGTCGCTAAAAATATTGTGAATAATAGCCCAACAATTGCTTGTTTTTTTGCCCTTACTATAATAGCATGGTGTGCCCAAGTCACTGTAGCACCGGAACTTAAAAGAAAAAATGTATTAGTTAAAGGAATTCCTGAAGTTTGAATTGTTTGTATTGCTTCTGGTGGTCAAACACCTCCCAAATTATAAACTGGCGATAAACTTGAATGAAAAAAAGCTCAAAAGAATGCAAAAAAAAACATCACTTCTGAAACAATGAACAAAATCATTCCTAATCGCAAGCCCCGCTGAACAGATACTGTATGTTGCTCTTCAAACGTTGCTTCTCTTATAATATCTCTTCATCAAGTATACATAACATATAAAAGAACAAAGAAGCCAATTAAGGCTAACTGACCCCCTCCTAAAAACTTATTCATGTACAATACGGTACCTGAAGTCATAAAAAATGCACCTAAAGATGCCAATAATGGTCAAGGGCTAGGATCTACCAAATGCCAACTATGCTTGGTTTTTAAATATTTGAAACGAATTTTATTTTTCATATGTTACAAATCCTTTTGAGCAAAAAGGAAACACAATTCTCTCAGTTGAAGGAAATT
>JALLBI010000014.1:0-27582 GCA_036940125.1 Mediolabrus comicus
CACCGACCACAAAGTAAGAAGTGCAATGGTTGCTCTCTGGTGACAATAAAATAAAGATAGCAAACATACAATTATCGAAATTATTCAACAATGTTGCGGCTGTTCACCCTTTTGCTGCTTTCATTGGCATCTCTCGCCTACGCAAGGCCAGTGGTCCGTCATATTCGATCAACCCATGAGTTCGACAGGCTGATGAAAAAGCATAGCACGCAGACTGGGCTCCCAGTAATCGTTGATTTCTACAGTGATGGATGTGGTCCTTGTCGTATGATTGCCCCAATTTTCAAGAAACTGGCACAAGAGATAGGTGGGAAGGCTGTATTCGTTAAGGTTGATACCAATGCTTTATATGAATTGAGCTCCAGGTATGGTGTTAGAAGTTTGCCAACATTCAAATTCTTCCTTGGGGGGAGAAAGGTTCATGAATTCTCAGGTGCAGGAGAACAGCAGTTGCGACAATTCACGCAAGATATTATACAAAAGGCAGAGTGGGAGAATGTTATGCTCCCTATGGAAAATTTGTCAAAGTATTACGCCGACAAAGACGCTTCGAAGAGTTCGCAGGACATTGAAAAAGTATACAAAAAGTGCGTGGACCAAGTCAAGGATGAAAATCCTGACAAGCTTTGTGTCGGTGCAGTGGCAAGGAATCTAGCCAAAAGTTTGAAGAAGAAGTATGGTAGCAGCCCAGAGTTTGAGAAGAGATTTCTGCCGGAAGAGCCTAGCAACAACAAAGAGCAAGAAAAAGCGGAGGGAGGAGGAGCTGGAGGACCGAAGAAAAATACCAACAAAGGAAACTCGGACCAGCCAAATCTTCATCTGGCTACCAAGGAACAATTAATGGCAGAAATTGAAAAACGTCTTGATGCCGAACGTGAAGCTCAAGTTGAAGAGGAGGAAGACGATGAAGCTGAATTCGAGCATGGCTGGAGTCCGTCGCCCTTTCCTGAGCGTGTTACAATTGTTGGTGGAGGCCCTGCAGGATTAAGCGCTGCTATCTATGCGGCAAGAGCCGGTTTGAAGCCTGTGGTAGTTGCTCCTCCAATGGGAGGTCAACTTCAGGGAAAGGGCGTAGATGTGGAGAACTATCGTGAGTTTTCTGGTGTTGACTTTGTTTCCTTTGTGGTATTATTTCTCTTAGACACCTTACTCAAACTCTTTCATATAATACGTGCACGATGCTTTGTACTCTCAGCCGGATTATTCAATGGTGAGTAGGTTAGATACGAACGAGATTTCGTGTGGTCTTTAATTGAAGCCAACTCATTTCTTCTGGTTTCTCTTTTTTTGGTATAATACAGTCACTGGTCCCGCAGTTGTGGCTTTGATGAGGCAACAAGCTATCGAATTTGGTGCTAAGTTTGAAGCAGATACTGTTGTTGGGATTGATACATCAGAGAGACCATTGAAAGTAAAAACCAATTCTAGTGTCATTGAAACACATAGTATCATCGTTGCAACTGGTGCAGAGAGTAATTGGCTCAATGTGAAAGGAGAATATGAAATGCGTGGCGGTGGTGTTAGTAGCTGCGCAACTTGTGACGGTCATATTTATAGGGGCAAACATGTTCTTGTGGTTGGTGGAGGTGATACCGCTATGGAGGATGCGTTGGTGTTGGCACGTACGAGTGAGGTGAGAGATTTACATGTTCTACCATCCGTTTTGTTTTGGAGAATGGGCTGATCTCATTTTTATTTGTGTGGCGCCTTTGTTAGTCTGTCACTGTTATCCATCGAAGGGACACCTTCCGCGCATCAAAAGTTCTAGCTCAGCGTGTGATGGAGCACCCGTCGATCTCGATTAAGTGGAATACTGTTATCGAGGAAATTCTAGGACAGCCCTTGTCGCCACCTACTGATGGCGATAACGTTGACCTGGATGCTCCTGCTGAAAAGGTAGTTTCTGGCGCTGTTCTAAAAGATGTTTATACTGGCGAAGAATCTAGAGTTGATGCAGATGCAGTATTTGTTGCTATTGGTCACACGCCATCCACTTCATTTTTGGAAGGGTTGGTAGACTTTAACGAAGGTACTCGTTATGTTGCGACAAAAGGGATAAGTACACGAACGTCTGTGCCAGGAATCTTTGCTTGTGGCGATGTTGCTGATAGCGTCTATCGACAAGCAATTACCTCGGCAGGCAGTGGCGCTGCCGCTGCACTTGATGCAGAACGATGGCTCAGCGAAGAAGGCCTAGGAAATGAGGAGAGTGATTTTGAAGCTGAACTACTCGCAGACATCATGGCAAACGACAAAGGACGAGATAGTGGCTCTGAGTATAACGTATACGATGATGCAGGGGGTCGGGTGACGGGTATGAAAGAAAGTGTAGGGGCAGAGTTGTAACATAAAGGTTAAATTATCATTCTATCCCCTTCATCGAGACGGCAGCTCTAGCAAGTTTTTCAATCAATGTCGCTACTTCAATCTGCTTTGCTGTAACCTCTAAAGGGTCTGCTTTGCCACTATCATTCAATGCCTTCAAGTGTCTTTTAGTATCGTCAAGCTTGACTAGAATGTGACCAACGGCGCTGTATGCAAGTAACATGAGATGTGAGTAAAAACAATGAAATGTATCACATCAAACACAATATCGGAGCTTGCGAGCTGCTTACCTGCTTGCGACCGAGCGGACTTGACTTAAATCATCAGACAGTACCGATGGGTCGTCCAAAGAGGAAGAACTGTTAGCACGGACGTAATTGAAAGGGAAAGACTCATCAATCTCTGCTAGTTTTGTGTTGTCGCAGGGACTCTCATTATGAGCATCTTCTGCAACTGCACCTCCATTTGAATGCTGTGCCCCTCTGCCAACGTAGGTAATTCTTCGGTTTTGACATTCCACATTCGGTTCAGGCAATTCAAAGGTGCATCCAGGCATGATACAACCCATCTCTGACGAGTTCGGAGGGATCATTTGAAGTCCCCCGCAGAGACATAGTGGTGCGTTTGGAAGAGCGTAACCCATCTTCAATCTTTTTCCTGCTTCATTTGACACATCATCATTGAATTCTGCAATTTGCCTATTAACCATTCTATTGCTTGGCACTATACCACAGAGAATACACAAATCGTCACTCTCTTCGGATTCGGCTACAAGTGGCATCAAACACTGCTGGCAGAGCGAATCTCTTAGGATCCACCCCATGCTCATCAGATGGCTGATTTCTTGGCTCACCAGTTCTCTCTCTGCATTCACTACTTCGTTTGACCGAAACTTTTCGTAAATTCCATCACATCCTGATCCTGACCCACCACATACTACACATGAGCTTTGCTCACTCTCAAACTTGATCAGGGGCATATCGTTGCAACGGTACCCTCCACAGTTTTCAGTTGTCATTGTCCACCCTTGCTGCAGTCTTTGTGCGAGTAATGAACGCCCCTGTTCGATGAGCGCTTCCCAGTTAGGCTCTTCTTCTTCGGCATGCGATACTGTTAAGTTGGTTTGTTCTCCTTTTTCTGAAGCATAATACCCATCAAAACCACTTCCGCCTCCACCACATACCATGCATACATCTTTGGAATTGATTGCCTCTCGCATTAAAGGAGTTCCATTGCATTTGCTTCCACGGCAATTCCGCTCAGAAAAGAACCATCCTTGATGCATTCTTTTAGTTAGAAGTAATCTTCCACTCACGAGCAATTTTTCCCACGACATGGACCTATCTGATAGCTCATTGCTATTTGTCACTGATAACTCTTGGTGACTATGATGAGGCATTTCGTCTGAAGTTAGTGTCGATGCATGAGATGTAGATTCAGTCCTGCTAATGCTGATAGCTGCTCCAGCGGAAGCTCTTTCTCCCAAAATCTTTTCCAGAGAAGAAGCTTTGGGTTTTACCTTTGGCTCTGTTGCCCTCCTAGCCTCTGCGATGATGGCCGATATAGGATCTAAATGTGTCTCAGCTTTCAAGATTGGTTTCATCCTGGAACCCTGAGAAAGACCATCACGTTGTTTGACTTTCAGCCATAACTTCGGGCAGACGACACATTCCTTTTCCTTGTCCTCCTTCTTCATCATGGGCATCTCACATTCTTCACAAATTTCTTCGGTAAGAGTGTAGCTTTCTTTTGTCATCTTCGATCCCATGGTTTTAGTCGCTACCTTGTGGCGATAATCATAATCAAACTCTTGTGGTCGTTTAGGGCCCACATCCTCTTGTTGCGATTGTGTTTGGGAGGTGAGTAGAGCATCGACTTCTGTATCATCAACCGCTACATATAGACTACCGCGAAGCCATTCCTCACTGTTCTCATTTGGAAACAACAGCTCAAGCTCATCGCTTTCAACCACTACGTGAACCTTACACTCGGGGCAATAGCTAACGCCGGGAACAATACGAGAAACTTCTTTCGGGGAGCTGCTGTCTCGGGTTGATCTGTCAAAAGAAAGTGCAGTCAAGAGTAAATTTGCAATCTTTGCTGTTCTCAAGGAGCAGTTCACATCCTCTTTGTCTGAAGTATTGGTTTCAGTTAATGAAAGTTGCCCCTTGTCGTCAGGCTCCGGGGCTATCTTGCTTATCAGAGATGAATTGCAAGAAGGACACTTGTAGCCAGAATGACAAGGCTCGAATCCTTCAGGAAGATCAATCTTTTTAGATTCGTCTTTGCTCGACATGTTTGAATGATGCAGATAAGATAATCTATTTATAAAATGATATTGGGTGCTGAACTACAACACTATCTACCTCCTTCAAAGAGTGGGGTTGGGGATAAACGAACATGCCTTTATGCTGCTTGTTTCATTCCGTTCACAACAAATTTCAATTTTTGTTTTAACGTCACCTTTCTCGTAACTGTCTACAACACGAAGGCACATAACGAACTTGTAAAAGGTACATAAGTGATAGATACTCATACCGTAGATACGAGTGCAAGGTAAAACCCAAACAATCATAACCTTCAAGTATAATATGGTACTATCTCCTCTCCTTATTGACATATTTACGTTCCCTACACCATGAAGATCACTACTGCATCTATTCTTATTCTATCGCTGCAACTGTCAAGCTTTTCCAGTGCGCATTCTTCTGCAAACTTTGTGAAGAGTCGCGCGAAAGCATATTCCCTCAAACTCCGTGGAGGTCAACAGGATGACACACCCACTGGTAGTTACCATGGCAATTATATTTCGCCTCAGGGAGAGCAACCGAAAGCTACAGCTACAACTACAGCTACCGCGGTGGTAGTAGACGTGGCAAGTCCACCAGCTTCGACAACTGTGGATGCTCCACTTGCAAGCGCTACATCTAAAAGTAGTAAGCTCACTAATCTTCAGGAACGCACTGGACCTGCTGTGTTAATGTTGGGCGCAACATACTTGCTTCTCAAATATACAGGAGATAAAGGGTTGATTGGAATTATTCTATTAATGCAGTTGGGCTTATACTCTGAGTCCACGTCAGTTGTTGAGGTCTTTCAGGAGAAAAACGGGTCTAGCATTGACAAAATCAAATCATATCCTTTGCAGAAGTGGTGGTGGTTTACGACAGCTATGGCGTTTTCGGGAAGGTATGCCAATTCACTTCCATATGTTGAAATATTGCCTCCACGCACATACATTGTCCCTCACTATTACTCAAAAATTCTTATTTGCTCATAGAGATCTTATCATGCAACTCACGTCTCTGAACGGTGATCAGATGAATATTATCACTTTCTGTATGACAGCTGTGAGTCTAGTGGGTGCTGTTATGCAATTAGCAATGCTTTCTGGTCCTGGAACTGAAGACTTGTACCGCGAGTACTTGGGAAAACTCGCTTGCTGTCATTTTTCACTGGTGAGTTTGTAATTGCATATCATAATATAGGCACTTCACCTTGTACTGTCATTTCCATCTAAACAATTTGGCTTACATCTAAATAACTTGACTTGACGTGTTTGTACTTGAATAAACTGTTCAGCTCTTTCTGGTGGGTCAATCTTCATTTTGGATTAAGACAGTGAGGGAGTATGGACTGGGTTGGGTTCTTTTCCCAGCGTTGCTTGTCATTGTAAACGATACTATGGCGTACGTTTTTGGTGTGCTTTTGGGAAAGCACAAACTGATTCCGAAGTTGTCTCCGAAAAAGACTGTTGAAGGTTTTGTTGGTGCTGGGCTATCGACAATGGCAATTGCTTCTCCTCTTGTTAAACGTTGCATTGCCGGTGACGTGCCAAACCTTGCAAGACATGCAATCATTCTTGCTGCGTATGCAAGTGTTGTTTCACCATTCGGTGGCTTCCTTGCCAGTGCCGTAAAGAGAGCACATGGAGCAAAGGATTTTGGGGCATTGATCCCTGGCCATGGAGGTGTTGTTGATCGGTTTGATTGTCAAGTGGTCACGGCACCATTTGTTTATCTGTATCTCAAAAATTTCTACAACGTGGAGAGCTAAGGTTGAGAAGATAAAGTTACTTAACTACTGGGTTTCGAATTGCTCGTAAAGCATATTTTAATCTTGAAGCTTGACAACATTACCAAGTATTATATTTCTTCATGTGAAGTTTAGACAAAAATAGCCGTTACTACTGAAGCAGGCAAGTCCTTGTACTTGTTAATTTTGAACCATCATGAGCTGTCGCTGGAGACTGTGGACTAACACCTTTCAAATAAATGATGAATTAGGAGAAGCCTACCAATTGTAACGCTGCCTTTTAGCGTCTTCCGCGGTACTGGCCTGTGTAGAGAAGAAGAGAAAAATATTTATTAGATACATCTCAGACAGCAACATTGACAAAAAAGATATAGGCCGACTCAAACGCAATATTGGTCGGCTAGAACTCTGCTGGTGGGTGTTAAAATTAGTGATATAGACCAATTTATGATTTGTGAAACATCCCTTCACTTTAATGAGACCATTACTACAACAAAGTAGAATACAATGACTCGTGAAAGTCTGCGGAACTCATCATTAGTCCCTCTCAACCCCTCCCCCTAGTGAGGACCACAAAATATGCAATTTTCTTCTACTTTGACAAAATCTAATAACCACGGTGCTTACCATCATCTACTCCCCCATATCCCATATCACCCTGCTGTGGGGCACCCCTGTCTCTATCTCCACCACTTCCCGAACCTCCAGCATCAATCCTGCTCCAATCCCAATCCAAACTGGAATTATTGTTGGTGTATCCCTGACTCCGGAAGAGATCACGGAACATTCCTCTCAAGTAAGCAATATTTGGCTTCGCTTCGAACTTGAGACTGCGGCAATAGGCGAGATACTCGGCAAATTGGGAAGGACATCCCTGACACAGTGCGGGGATAGTGATTGATTGTTTCTTCTCCATAATGAGTTTGTACTTCTTCGTGGCGGATTTGGCCTTGAGACCCTGCCAGGGAAGACCTCCCTTGAGGAAATACACGAGGACGTACCCAATACTTTCGAGATCATCACGACGAGATTGTTCAACTCCCAAGTGGTTGTTAATGGAAGCATAACGAGGTGTTCCCGTTAGAGATCTACCTTCGCGTTGAGGGATGTGCTGAAGGGTACGGGGGTGCCTATACCTCTTGGAAAGTCCAAAATCAATGCAGTAGATGAAATTTCCGCTGCCGCGTCCTCCATCGGTGACGAAGTTAGCCGGTTTGATATCACGATGGATAAGGTGGCGGGAGTGCATGAGCTCCACTCGCTCCAACATTTGATCAGCAATCATAAGGACGGTTTTGAGGGAGAAACGACGACCACATTTGTTGAACTGATCCTCAAGAGATGGTCCGAGGAGATCCATAACCATCAAATTGTAAGAATCTTGGGTGCCAAAATAGTGAACTTTTGCAAATCCGGGAGCATTTTGAAGCTCACGGTAAACCTTATATTCGTGACGCAATTGGGGACAGCGGGCTCCATGCTTCTCAAACTTCACAGCAACCTGAATAACGGAGAGGGGGGTCGAGAGAGAATTAGCATTTGCGGCGTGTGGGTTTTATAATATTATTTAGACAGCAGCGGAGATAACAATAAAAAGTAAAAACCAAAATACGCACCTTTTCGCCATTAGCACCCACTCCAAGGTAAATATCACCAAACGATCCTCCTCCGACACGCTTCGTGATGCGATATTTCTGTAATGATAGAGATGGTAAGCAACAAGCAAAGTTTAGAGGTCAGTTAACAATTTTTCATTTTCTCAACGGTAGGGGGGGTTGGGCACCGAGTGCAGTGAGGAGAACGCAAATTAACTCACCGAGATGGAGCTCTGCATTTTTTCGACCAAGCCTCAGCTCTAATGAATTAATATTAAAGGAATAATCAGGAGGTTTTGGGGTGTGTCAAAGGTGTTATTGGAAGAGGATAGTTAATTGATGTAGGGGCGGATTGCTTTATTTACACGCCACCAATGATAAAAAAGACTTCCCCTGATCCCTGATGACCAATGAGGCTGTTGAGGGGATTTTTTATGTACCCGTATTTCTGAGTGGTACCTTGAAGTATGTGTAGACAAGGCTACCTAGTGTAGCTGAGCGTGGAGTTGGTTAGAGAAACTCTTCTCCTTAGAACCTTCTTTTGATTATTTTCTACCATACAATGCATTTTGGAATTGATTTGATGATCGTTTTGACTTCGAGTTCCGAGACTTCTTCTTGTTAGATGGGCGTGCCTCGTCAAACACCTCAACTTTGCGCTTTCGCATTCCCATAGTCTTAAACGAACTACCTCCTTGTGCTTTTCTGCCCTTGTATTCCTCACCAAAGGCATCATCTACACCAGCAGCGATGTTCCCTAGTTCTGATATGGCACCCAAGTTGCTCATTTCTTCCCTCATCATTCGTTTTCTTTCCTTCTTCTCCTTCTTACCCATAGTCAACCTTATCATTTGTGTCTCTTCGAACTCTTGGATGTCCGCATCACGTGCTGCCAGCTTTCTAGATACCTCTCGTTGCTTACCCAGCATGGCACCACCACGAATGTCTTCCTCTTCTGGAGCATCAGTGAACTGAGCTCGTACAACTTCCGCAAGCTCAGAACGTTGCATGCGGTCGCGTTGTTTGTTTCTTTGACGTTCTAGTTGGGCAAGATTCTTCTCGTTTTCTAATGCAAATGGAACAGACTGTAATCTTGGTGGCTGATACACATTGCTTGATTGAACATCATTATCATCTGTTGCTTCGATGTCAATATTGCTGGCTGTGCCGATTTCATCATTGTCACTTTCATCATCGTCGTCATCATTATTGTTTGGTTCATCATCATCATTATTTTCTTCAAATGATTTCATCATACTTTGCAGATCAGGTTTGAACGAGAGAGGATCAGCACCATCAGTCATCTCACCAGTGGTATCAATGCCATCTTCTTCATCTTTCTCTCTGCCCTCCGCAGCGAATGTCCCAGCACCCAATGTAGACAAAGCTAACAACTTATCAATCTGATATCGTAATTTCTTTTCCAATGGCCGTATCTTCTCTAGAGCTGCCTTCATTTCCACTAAGCGCTCTACACATTCTTGTCGACTTTGAATGATTGCTTCTTTTTCTTCTTCATCATCGTCATCGTAACTTGAGTCTTTGTGGCGGCAGCGAAGTGAGAGGAGCATCGTCAAATCTATAAGGTAAGAAAGAAGTAGCCCATTCTTTGCTCGAAGGAAGTCAAGCCCACCGTTTTGGCTGTCATATTCTTTGGAAGATTTGTGGTTGCGGATTGCACGGTGGAGAGAAGTTTTAACGGTGGCACAAGTTTTTGCTAATGGATTTAGCAAAGCTTCTACATCTTGAGATTTATTGTCCATGATGGGAGCAAAAATGATAGTGTTCTGTCGGAAGTGTGAAATATGTTCACAAATTTTCACCTGCAGCGGTGTTTATGTGCCAGTATTCTTAGGTTAGCAGTAGAGTTATGTGGACAAGAGGATCCCCAGTATTCAGTCTCTCTTAATAGACTACGTCGGCGATGAAGTGAGGCGGTAGCTTTTTGATCTCATGGTCAAGAGGGAAGAAGCACAAGAAGGGGAGGCGGATGGACGATGTGGGCAGTTTTCTCTTTTGGTTTTTGATTCCGTTCTCCGTTCATTCATTCAATAAACGAACCGTGAACAACCATAACAACCAACTTCTTATCTCCCCATTCTCAAGACTCTCTGGAGATATTTGCTGGTGCCATTGCTAACGCAACGAGATATGAAAAGACTATTTGGTTTTGGCGTTGCTTCTGCGGCTGCTGATTTAAAGAATGGCTCATCTGAGCATCCTCCCGATCACCGAGATGAGAGTTCCGCCGCCGATGATAATAGAAGTGAAAATTCCTCTCAGTCTTCACAGTCATCGGGAAGTAGCAGTAGTGGCGACGGCGAGTCTTCATCTTCCGCGGAATCACTTGATTCTATGCAATCCATGACATCAGTCGGTTCTATTCAATACCTCTTTCAAAAGGTAAACAGGAGTTACAATGCTGTGCGAGCTCGGAGTATTGAAGCTTTCAAAAACAAGTTAGACTCGCCCAAGAGACCTCCTGTCGTGCGCAACAACTCTTCCTCTGTTCAAGCTGTTCCTGAGGAAGCTGTCGTCAATCATGGAATTGATGAGGAATGCGAATGCACTGCTGGTGAAGAGTTTGACCATGGTCTGATGGAGGGAGATCATGTAATTCGGTGGAAAATGTTAGGCTACTTGTACCCTATTCAAATTCACGGGATAGTATTATCAACTGGCCCCGACATAGTTACTATTGTAGACTTTGGCTTAACTTCTGTAAAGTGCTATGATAAAGTTGGAAATTTTGATGAAGAAGCTGAGATAAAGGTCAACAAGTACAATAAAACTCGAAGAAGAATGAATGTTGTAACACTTGCTGACGAGAAAGAGATTAAAAAGTGGTCAAAAGTTCGGTATGGGGAAGAAGTAGAAATCAAAGTACACAACAAACGGGACCAAGAAAATGCTGCTACTCAAGGTTCAACTCAACCGCAGGGGTTGGAAATGGAGAAGGATGAGGGGAGGCAAGATGATAATGATGATGATCAAGCAGTACAATCTTCATCATCACGCTGGCTCTGTTCAAGTAGAGAGTCTGCTGACAGCAGCACCAAAAAGAAGAAAAGTATTCTCAAGCTTCCAAATTCAGACCCATCAAAACTAGTTCTATCCAGATTGCGCTTCCTCCTTGAGTATGGAGAGGAAGCATTCCCTCCACCTCGCGAAGACCAATTGGATCAACAGAAAAATATACCAACTCTTCTCCCTCCACATCACTTATTGTACGCCAACTCTGAGTGTATCGCAGTTTGGGTTAAAACAGGTCATTGGTCTACTCTTCAAGGATCAATATTCTTGCACAGTAGTACTGTTGGTAATGCAAAGCAAACAGCAACTCTTGCAATGTTTCTTTCCGCTCAAACTGCGACTGTGCCAGCGTCAGGTCTTTGGGGGTGGCTCGGAGGTACCACAACTGTTAGTCTCTTCGTTGCACAGCCTTGGATCGTCCCTGCACTGATTGGTGGTGGTGTGGTGTACATCGGTTTGCCAACGATGCTACTTTGGAAAGCAAAAGGCCGGTGGAGTGCGACGGAAAAGAGGTTGAACGAAGGGTTTTGGAGCACCACAGACAATCAAACAATTGTAGATCTAGTTAAAAACTGGGACTACTTTGCTAATGGAGAAGTCGCTTCAGTGAGGGAAGATTCCCCAAATACATAATGAATAGCTTAGTCAACTATATTATTTAACCTTCTACCATTGCTTCGTCTTCTCTCGCTTGTTCTGCTGCCGCTCTATCAATATCGTAAGCACTTCCGTCTTCCTCGGTAACAGCCCACTTTTGTTTGATCTTGGCAGAGAACTCGTCATATTGTGCTACAACCTCAGGGCCTACAGATCTTCGGGCCTTACTCATAGAATCCTCGAAATGAGCACGCGTAATACACGGTACTGCATCTGGCAATGAATCAGCTTCTTCCTGTGTAAGTTCTCCGGCCTCTACGCGGCGCTGGCGTTCAATTTCTGCTGCAATCGACTCGCGAATAGCATTCTTGGCAGCTCTTTGGCAAATTTCAGTGATATCTGCTCCAGAAAATCCATCAGTGACATCTGCAAGTAGCTCAAATGTAATATCTTCTGCCACGGGACTCTTGCGTAAGTTGGCTTTGAAGATTGATATACGAGATTCATAATCAGGGAGTGGAATGTAAATAAGTTGATCCAAACGACCAGGACGCATGATACCAGGATCAAGAATATCTGGACGATTCGTTGCACCAATAATAAATAAAGTCTTTCCAGAGCCAATACCATCAATTTCTGATAAAATCTGATTGATCACACGGTCACTTGTCTCTGAGCTTCCTCCTCCGCTTCCACGAGCACGTGCAATGGAATCCATCTCATCGAAGAATAAAATACAGGGACTTGCAGCACGAGCTTTATCAAAAAGATCACGAACGTTGGCCTCGGAACCTCCAAACCATGCGTTCAAAAGTTCAGGACCCTTGACAGAAATAAAGTTAGCACCACATTCATTCGCAATTGCCTTCGCCATGAGTGTTTTACCGCAACCCGGTGGTCCGTAGAAGAGCACCCCGCGTGATGCTTCCATACCAAACTTCTCAAAAAGACCCCTGTGCTCAATGGGGTACCTAACCATCTCTTGTAGATCGCGTTTTGTGTCCTCCAAACCACCAATGTCGGCCCACTTTACATCCGGAACCTCGACCTTATTCTCACGAAGCGTACTAGGATCACAGACACTTAGAGCATGCATGAAATGTTCATTGGTGACTACTAACTGATCAAGCACTTCATCGGGGATCGGCTCCTCGCTCTCCACATCAAAGTTTACAATATTAGAACGAATGCACTCCAAAGCTGCCTCAAGCGTTAATTGTTGCAAATCTGCACCGATAAAACCATGAGTATCGCGTGCAATCTGGAACAAATCAACGTCGGGATCTGTTTTCATATCCTTCATCTTGATTTGAAGAATTTCATATCTTCCATCTTCATCTGGGATGGCAATTTCAAGCTCACGATCAAATCGACCAGGTCGTCGTAATGCAGATTCAATCACATTAGGACGATTAGTGGCACCAATCACAATCACATTAGAGTTGGGTTTCAGTGAATCCATCAGTGTTAGTAGCTGGGAAACAATTCGTTTCTCGGTCTCGCCCTGTGCCTGGTCACGCTTTGGTGCAATAGAATCCAGTTCGTCCATAAAGATGATAGAAGGGCTCTTCTGCTGAGCCTCCTCAAAAGCCTGGCGTAGGTTGGCCTCACTCTCTCCTCCTTTCCTTGCCATAATCTCAGGTCCATTGATAATAACAACATGGGCGCCTGTCTCCTCCATGAGGGCGTTGGCAATCAATGTCTTTCCGCATCCAGGTGGGCCATGAAGCAATACTCCCTTCGGTGTGGGCACGCCAGCAGTTGTCCAAAGCTCAGGGAAGCGGAGAGGGAGCTCCACGAGTTCACGCATGAGCGTGATGGCCTTACCACAGCCACCTACAGAATCGTAACCAAGACCTACCTCAACACGATCAATAGATGAACCCAGGATGATTTCCGTAGATGAATCTACAAGTGCTCCAACAGCTTTTTCTGCGCGTATACAATAGGAAAGGAATGATATGAACTTAACGATTTCAAGGGCGCAGACATAAAGACAAAGTAGTGATATTCAAATCCTCTCACCATCATCTTCTGCCTCATCAGCTTCATCTTCATCATTAACATCACCTTTGGTATCTAAATGAGTCACCGTAAACTCCAAAGACTTATTATTACCGTCTCTGAGCACTATGGTATGTCCTTTTTTGAGTACCGCAGCTCCGTCTACATCCAAATATGGCTTGACAAATCGTTCAATCAACTCTTCTTCTGGAATTTCATCCCCACCCTCACTCAATTCCAGGGAATGCAAGCTATCTTTCACCGGTGAAAATGTAACAGAATGAGCCAAGGTAGGTTGAGAAGTTAAAAGTGCCATGTCACCACTATTCTCTTCAGCTGAATCTTTTTCCAATGGAACTACCTTCACTTTGTCAGTACTTCTGACACGCAGATTGTTGGCAAGATTGAAGGATAGCGAAATTGAGCCTTTGCTCCCTTTTGCAACATTTACTACAGCGTAAGATGCACGACGACGACGTCCGATAATTCCTACAACTTCACCTGATTTAATATCAAGCTCTTTGGCCTTGGATGGAGAAATGGTGATAGTATAGTCGGAGCTAGCATCTGTTGAATCCCATTTCCCAGCAACAGTGGCTTCAAGCAGACCGGGTAGGTAAAGCTCCGCGGCCTCTGCGCCTTGCTCTTCTGAGTCATCTTCTGAAGCTCCACCTCTAGCAATAGACAAGAACGATGGTTTGGATATACTTCCTTGGCCGCCAGTGGCAACATAACTGCCAGCTTTATTATATGCGGAGCGCGACACTCCAAACAAAGGAGATCCTGGTGAGTGAATTGCAGCAGCAGTGGCAGCCACCGCTGCCAGGGCGGAAACAGTAGCAACGGCAAATCTCATTACTCCTACTCTTACTACTTCAGGGCGGTATTCTGTGGTAGTAATGTGCGTTGATTGCAACGATCTTCTTGAGTTGTAGGTAAGTAAGTAGTAGATGACGTCCACGTGAAATTGGGTGGAAGGGGGAGGTCGCTGAGTTACACGTGTCGGTGTCGATGTCGTGGGAGGATCATGGGCTGGGTCGTCTATGGTACCATATACAGAATGTCACACTTACAAACTGACAACAAAAATGATACAACTCTATATACCATACTATCAAATAATAACCTATCATCTATCAAATATTACAGCTACTATTAGCATTGTTATTACTACTTGTTAAGACACATCAAGAACGAATGGGCCCGAGGACAGAAACAAACTCATCCAACGACGCAAGGTAATGCAATGAAGCCTGTAAACTGATCAGAGCATAACCTTCTTTCCCACTAAGTAACTGTTCGTCCCTCGAGAATTCATCTAAAAACGCGACTTCTGCGTACAAGTGACTCACGTCTGAAGTGACGACGTGCTGACATACCATGACAAGTAGTGTGTCAGCGTCGATGCACTTGCCTTTATACAGTGTTGAGAAATGTTCTGATATTGACTCTAGAAAGACGACACAGTGATGTAGTTTGTCTGATGGGGTGTGTGCTTGCGGCAATGCTCTCAGAGAAGCGATGGCTGACTGCGAAATTGCTGAAGGTTCCTCAACTCCAGAATCATTTCCATTGTTATCAAGTTTGATGTGATCATTAAGATCTTTTGCCTTATCGGATAGATTCAAATCTTGCTCCTTTGTTTGCTTTACAATTTCGTCAAATATATCATCATAAAGCTCACCAAAGACAAGTAACTCTACAGCATCGGCTGACAACTCAGTCATGACCGATGACGATGCCAAACCTGGCCTCACCTCGAGAAGGGTTGCTGTCACATGTTTGATTATATTGTGGGCGTTCGTTCGACATATTCGTGATACATCCACATTGCCGACATCATCGCTCTGAGACTGTTCCGAGACAATATTCTCATTAAACATGATCATCCTTTTGTGCTTTAGTATGAGGTGACGATATACGTATCCAGGCAGGCTCATCTTGTCATTTAGTATTCTATTCACCAGTAGAAAAACTTTCTCCCGAATAGCCAACTCTGTTGAGTCAGCTTTGATTATGTCGGCATCTTTACTGTACCTAAAGTCCGGTGATGTTTGCTTGTCATTTGACATGAGGAAGAAACTCCCCATGTTACCACCTTTACTAGCAGATGATGATTCTTTGCTCATTCTCTCCCATGATTGTCGAGCTTCGTCTGCGTAATCAACCCATTTGGGATCGCACTCAATCTCTGGCCTCACTAGTACTAGCGTTTTAGATCCTTGCTCCAACAGCTTCAATTCTCGTTGATCTTTCTTTGAGTTTAATGAAAAGTTGGCTGCGGCAGCTAAGCTCATTACTAAGACACCAATTCCCACGCTACCTTCTATAGCAGCTCCGACTACAAGTGCCGTCCTCCCAATCTGTGAGCCGACTACCATTCCAGCGGGTCCTGCTATGGCCAGGCCCGCAACACCTCCAGCAACCATACCAACCGCAGATGCCTTGGGGATGCGTTTTGATGTTTCAGATGTTTTCTTCACAATCTCAACTGAGGTTTGAAATATCGATAGAGCAGTTGGCTCTGTTTTCTTCTCGGCTTCTTCTTCTTCTTCTGGTACTATTCGCTCTTTTAAACAATTACTAGATAAACAATTACTAGATAATGTCTCTTCTTTTGTATCCTCTTGGGCAGGATCGCCTTCATCTTCGGAGTCTACATTGCAGTTAGCGGTAACTTGATTGTTGATTATTGTTCCATCGTTTTCAGTTGACGAATTCCCAGAGGCTTGTGCTATTTTGACATCATTATCATGAGAGTCATCATCGCAATTACTTGTACTTGTGTCAAGAAGATGTTGATTGTTTGCAGTGCCGTCATTATCCACAGTTTCATCGTCCCCCAAGGCTTTCTTCACAAGAGGTAGATTAATTTCGCAAGGAGAAAGAAGTGATCTTGGTCCTCCCGATGATGACGGTATACTTCCTTGAGAAAACGCACATGTTCGGTGAGCATATACCCCACAAGCGACACACTGTACTATATCTGATGAGGTAGAAACACTATCAAAAGATGATCTTGCTGAACAATCATCAGTTGTTGCTACAGCATTAGCACCCAATCGGCCTTGGCAGCCTGCGCATTTTTCAAACGTTGCAACGAAAAGCGATCTGGGAGAACGCAATATCCAACGCCCCTCTCCTCCAACCGCAGAAAATGAATGAAAATGTATGGGATGTGCGCATACACCTGTTATGTTCATCAGGCGCACTGCCTGCTTAGATGTTGATAGGGGATGATGCGATGATGATGATGATGATGATGACATGGCATCGTGGAAGTGTCTCCGCCTCCCTACCTCCAGCTCTGATAGATCTGCTGTTGCTACGACTTCTTATCTACTTCTTCAATCTGCTATCTGTTGTTCTTCTGTTGATACAAATCATTTTCATTTGGAACTGTTGTACTCAAAATAATGTTGCGTAGCTACTTTATTTTTGCATCGGGCAGAACAGCCTGTTTTGCGCTACTACTGACTTGCACTTTACACCAACTACAACTACTTTGAGAAGTAATTTTGTATTTGACAGCGGCCGAAGAAAATAGAAGTATAAGGATGTTTCGCCGCAGAGGAGGGCATGGTGGTGGTGGAGATAGCGTCGGTGGAGGACTCCTCGCTGACGATGACATGACGCTAGGCAGTACGACATCCGTTGGTGTTTCTGACCGCATCATGGGACGGATGAAGCTCTCACTTGGTGGTGGGGGCTCAAGTAGAAGTAATAACGTCACCTCCTCCGGTAGTGTGTCGAGCGCTAAAAGCTCTGGGAGATTTGGACGTAGAAAGAAGCAGAACTATCGATCATCCCAATCAGTGTCAAGTGCTGGAAGTCGCAGTGCAAGTTTCAGCTTACGTAGCAAATCAACTGGCAGGTTTAGAATGAATAATGATGCGAGTAGTTCATCTGTGGGTGTTACCACAATGGAGGAAATGGACTCAAATGAAGCCTTGACACTCAAAGGGATATCTCTGGGAAGAAGACGTCCATCGGCACCTATGGTCCGTCAACAATCTCCAAAAAATGAAGAAGATGATGGGGGGGAGAGTCGAGTAAATGAACCGGTGGAGCTGTCCTTAGCTGAACTGCGGTCCATGTCAGAATCTGAATTAGAAAAAGCAATGCTCAAGGCAGGGGTCCCGTCAGAAGACATATCTCGCACAAAGGATCAAGTGACGCAACTAGCTATTAATAATTCAGGTACAGCTGACGATAAGCGAAGAGGCAGTCTTGTCGCATTGTTTGTGAACTCAGGACATGTGAAATTAGTGCAGACCGATCGAAGGGCGACTTTGTCATTCATCAACAATAACAGCTCGAAAAGTTTTACAGAAGCGGCTATTCCCTCGTCAAGAGACAATAATAGCAGCGCTATGTCATTGGGTGCATCAGATTTAACGTTGTTAGAGACAAAGTCCAAATCAAGAAAGAGTAAGCTCGACAAAATAACAGAACTGCAATCAGAAAAATCTAGCTTGAAAAGAGAAAACAAAGCGCTCAAAAAGACAATGAAAAAGTTGTTGGCTCAACTTTCAGACTCTGCAAAAGAAAAGGAGGCTTTGGAAAAAAAGATAGAATTGAATGTAATAGAGAAACAGCCGGAGTCAGAAATTATTGATGATTCAGCCAAAGGTTCTCTTCATTCCGTTGACAACGATATATCAGTAGCAACAGACACCGACTCCAAGACAACTCGAAGAAAAGAAAGTAGTGCATCTCAACGGAGTCAGGATGTCTCATTAAAAGATATGAGCTTGTTGAAGAAGAAAATGAAGAAACAACAACAAGAACACAAAAGCACAGAGTTTCGCTTGAAGGCCGAAATAGAAATCCTAACGAAGGAGGTTGATGGACTGCAACGTGAACTTGGTCTTGCTCTAGAATCGGTAGATGATGCAGAAAAACGAGTCATGGAGGCACGGGAGGCTTCATCGAAACTAAAGAGTAAAATGCGCACGATGTCATCGAAGATGAAAGATTTGACCCAAGAGGCAGATGCAAGGGATAAACTGATAACGACATTCACGAACTTACTCCTTGAGAAGGTTGGAACCGAAAACGGAGACGCTGGTTTGACAGGAAAGTTGGATCTTGCTCAATTGGTACACGCGGGAACGTCTATGTGTCGAATACAGGATGAAAGCATTGACAAATAGCAAGAGCTAGTCTAATGAACAGTGTGAACTTAGCAAGGTCCAAATTTAACTTAAGGACGGCACAAGTCAACATACATTTGCTGTAAATTAATCATGTAAATAATCGTAGCTTCCGCATCGTGTGTACGGGAAATATCCTCCTAATCCTGTTTGTTTTTAAGTCTAGAAATCGGCTCCAAAATCAAGCTCTTTCACTCCAACACCTGCTCCAGGGTCGTTGCCTTTTCGCTCTATGTTAGTCATCACTCCACTCTTTTGGTATTCACCCACTCTTTTTTCGAAAAAGTTGGTCTTTCCTTCAAGACTAATCATGTCCATCCCTATCAGTAAACAACAACAAAATGGAATTGTCAGAGAAAAAGTCATATGTAATGAATGATACATGCCTAGTCCCAGGTGTAACTTACAATCAAATGGATTTTTGCTCCCATACAGCGGTTGGTATCCCAAATCAGTCAGCATCCTGTCAGCAACGAACTCAATGTATTGTCCCATTAATTTCGAGTTCATACCGATCAAGCTAACCGGTAAAGCGTCACAGATAAAGCTCTTTTCGACGTCAACTGCCTCCTTTATTAGGTTGTGGATTGATTCCTGGCTCATCTTTCGTTTTAACTTTGAGTACAGCTGACAAGCAAATGAACAGTGTAGCCCTTCGTCGCGGCTTATGAGCTCATTAGAGAATGTTAGCCCTGGCATGAGTCCCCTCTTTTTTAGCCAGAAAATAGCACAGAATGACCCCGAAAAGAATATCCCCTCTACTGCCGCAAATGCAACTAGACGCTCGGCAAACGATGCCTCACTGCCAATATATTTTTGCGCCCACGATGCCTTTCGCTCTACGCTTGGCACAGTTGCGTGAGCCGAGAAGAGTCTCTCCCTCACTTTAGGATCTGTGATGTAAGTGTCAATAAGTAGGCAATATGTCTCCTGGTGAATACTCTCCATTGCCATTTGAAAGCCATAAAAACACCTAGCTTCAGGCACAGTGACCTCTCTACAGAATCTCTCCGCAAGATTTTCAACAACTATACCATCGGCTCCAGCAAAAAAGGCTAGCACCATAGAAATAAAGTGTCTTTCGTCCGGGTTGAGTTTATTGTGCCAATCCGAAAGATCCGCCGACAAATCTATTTCATCTGCGGTCCAGAATGAAGCCACGTGCTGTTTATACATGGCCCAAAGATCTGGATATGCGATTGGGAAGAGGGAGAATCGTGATCCTTCTTCGTCTGTTCGGCAAATATCCTCTGCCTCATCTTGTGACGAAGTTTGTCTGGAACTTCGTCTGGAGGTTTTGTCTTGTTCTACCAATGATGATTTGCTCTTTGGTGTTTTGGTATTTGCGCTGGTATCAGACTTTGTATTGGGGGCTGCCTTCACAGATCCACCCCTACGTGTCATGGCGTCTTTTGATACTGTCCGAGGTATACCATTTTCTGCATCAAAATCCGGCAGTGAGCCTCCCCGTAAATTTCCCAGGAATGCCAACCCGTTTCTATTCCGCAGTAGCGGCGGTAAACTAGATCTAGCTGGACCATTCAATCCTGGGAATGATGCCGACACTGTCGCTAAGCAACCTATTGAAGTCAACAGAGCTGCTCTATTTCCGCGGGGCATTTTCTCTAACAAGAAGTCCTTATTCCCTGAAATTTCTTCTACACGTGTGGTTGGGGTTGCTGTGCTTGCTCCCCACTTGTCACTATTGTGTAGGTGATGGCAATAAAATTGATGGCACGCTATTATTATTTGATTGATTGCCGGCTTGAGGTATACCATAGTTGGCGCGCGTAAAAAAATCAAGGGGTCCGGCGTTGAGGTTGAGTTTGCGCGCGCCAGCTCATGAAGGGGGGAGAACGCAGACAGACGGTGAAAGGAGAGTGAGCTCTGTTTGATTGGATATGGTACTCCTACAGTTGTTTTTCTTAGTTTATGATCATAGTTGATTATCTCTACAATAATTCTTGAATAGTAGACGACTTCAACGACTGTTGAGTCGTCGTTGCTAAGCTTTCAGGCTCAACATCCGCGCTCTCATCCAAGGAGACGTTGCGCTCAAGCTTTTTAGTTGCACTTGTTGGAAGCGGTCTCGCTTTCTTCTTAATGAAAGCAAGATTGGGGGTGCCTTTCGATGGAGTTTCAGATGCCATGCTACGTTTTCGTGAGTTGAATCTGTCATCGGGTGACACTTCAGCTGTCTTGTGTTGCTCGCTTGCGGACTCGTTTGTCTTTGTCTTAGTTTCCATACCGGCTCGTCTTGCCTCAGCGGGAGTCTTGGGGACCGACTCAACACGTGTATCAGTCTCCTCTTCACTCGCGATACTCTCTGAGTCATTAGTTTCAAGTACATCAGATGACTTATCTCCATCTTCTTTCTGTTCACTATTAGGATCCATCGCGTTTGCAGCCATAAGCAAGGCGTTGACCGCAATTCCCGCCGGGCTATTCTCGTTAAACGAGGAATCAGGACCCTTACGAGCAGGAGTTGGCATAGCGGCCCTTAAGGGGGACCGAGAATGGACAAGTTGTGAGTACGCTCCGCCTCTACGGTAAGAGGTGTAGTATGGTTGTGGCGGAGGCATTTTGTTCTTCGATGATGCTGGTAATGAAGAGGACGGTGCTGCTGCTGCTGCTGCTGCTGCTGCTGCTGGCTTCGCTGGCGATGCTCCCTGTCCCTGTCCCTGTTTCAAAAATGCCTTTCACAATAGGCGAATGGGAATGAAGATACAAGTCAGTTCAACAGAACGGTTTTGACAAAACTCAACACACAAAGACGGTTTACTTACCAAGTTCTGTGCTGCATCCAACTCCAAGATCCTTTTTTGACGAGAAACAACGGGTGGGGCCACTGTAGCAACACTCACATTTGGTATCTCGTCGCCGTCATCTGCAGTAGCTCCACCATTGCTGGCAAATGATGGTAGCCCCTGATTCTTGCAGCCATGGCAACGACAGTTTAAGCCACACTTAGTGTTGGCATGGAAACATTCGCAATATTTTTTGAGGCAAGCAGATTTTCTACACTTGCATCCAATCTTGTGAGATACCTTTCCAGCACCCGGTTTCGTAATTCCAGGGAGGGAACGCGACTTTAAGAATTTGTTAGGCTCTGCATGTGGATCAGATTTCTCATCCACACCAAACTTGGTCTCAAAGGCGTTTGGATTTCTGCTCAAGATAGTTTGAATAGCCAGAGTCCTCGCTGTCTCATTCTCGGGGGTGTTAAAGCATGAGTTGCATCTGCATTGACCATGACACATTTGAGAGGCCGCGAAACATTGGCAGTACAATTTGAGGCACTTTGATTTCTTGCAGGTACAAAGAATTGTATCTGAATCAGTAGACGCCGCTCTTTCCACCTTGAACGTCTTGGCATTGACAACAGTAGGATTAGCGGTGTTCATTGGAGTTGCAGCAGATGAACCCTTGGGTGGAGAGTTAACTATTGGCGCCGCATCGTCACTGCCCTTGCTCCCCGATACAGGAGCACCGCCATTCTTGCGGGGAGAACGGGGTGAAGTCCTGTTATCAAATGATTCGTCTCGAGAATAGGTCCGATAGGGTGTTGTAGGAGTGGGAGGAGGGTAAGGAGTCCTGTCATAGCCAGGTGGCAGTGGCCTTCGAGCAGCCCCCGGTCCCGGGGGTGGGGGGAGATGCATCGGATGTCGAACACGGTGGTAATGAGGGGGTGATGGAGGATGTTGACCAAAATCTGCTCTCCTCGGTGGTGGTTGGGCATGTGCCCTAGCCTGAGGTGGAACATGTGCATATGGGTCGCCACCTCGCTCATAAGGGGGGAGTGACTCAAAATCTGGAGGATAACGCCTGAAAGGGATGGCCCCTCCCCCCCTCTGAGGTGGGCGTCGATGGGGATCATACATTGACGGATGGTGACGGGGGTGATACACAGGAGGTGGGTGGTAGGCCTCGTCATCCTCCTTCCTTCTCAAAATAGGTTGAGGGGGGGGAGGAGGGTAATGTTCATGTTCATAAGAGCCATTATTTGTGCCCCTGGGATAGGGTGCGGGTGCCTCAGCTGGGTGCCATCTCCCTTCTCCGCGGTGGATTGCTGCGGCGGCAGCGGCAGCTTCCTCCGGCGATTGATGAGCTTCCATTTCATAGGGCCGCGAATATGGGTCATCATATTCATATGGTGACCGCCCGGCGGGTGTTTGATGGTAATGAGGGTGAAGGGGACGTGAGGGAGTATAGGGGTGAGGATATCCACCCTCCTCGTACTCCTCTTCTGGGTAGTAATAGGCCGCAGAGTGATGAGGGGAGACGCCGTAGCCAGCGGCATTGGGATGGCTGGGGTTGACATATTCCGGTGCCGCCGGCCCCCTCTCAGGCCCTTCTTCCTTGTTTTCTTCCGCTGACATGCTTGCAGATTAATAATAATATTATTATTATTATTACCGAGATGAAGGGCGGTGATTTTTTACTGCAGTATTGTAATGGGTTGGTTGATTTGATGAGTATTTATTTCCTTGGTGGTGCACTTCTCTGAATTCAACGTTGGTGGCAAAGGTTTTGAGCTGCGAAAGCAAGGCGCCTTTGAGCCGTTTCTTGTAAGAGTTCGAAATTTTGAAAATCGAATCCACATTTTCATTTTCCACCCTGTTACTCGAAAGGTAGAGAAGTTCCTTGAAGAGTTTTTCTTTTTTCTTAAAACATTTTATGGTACCAATTGTTTAGGAAAATGTTTTTTGTGTAGTGAATCCAAGTAGGGGTAAATTTAGAGTTCACCACAATGTTCAAAACGCTCTTCCAACGTAAGGAGGCTTTGCCGAAAAGTACAGGTGGTTGTACTTATTCCGACGTACAAGTTGCTCTCTTCTCTTTGCTTTTTCTACCATACCGGGTTCGATTTTTGAAGAGGAGCCTTTGGTAGGTACCTAGGTACTTATGGCAGGTAAACCGTCATACATACTTGTGGCTACTTATGTAGAAAATGGCGCGGAAGGCTTGTCAAGCGGGCTTTGCTTGGGCTTTGTTGGGGCTGCTTTGCACTCTTGTGGGTTCCAGAGGCCTCCATCCAGCCACCTGTTGTTCATTGCAGCTACGCAGCAAAGTATTGCGTCTCTACTCGTTGACTCTTGACTCATCGTTTGTGCTTGTCTATCCGATCCGTGGCTGATTGGAAAGGTGTGATGACGAAGACATAATAATATACTTCTTATATCAAAACAATAATTTTGGGGTAGATTTACAATACAAAACTACTACTTATGAAGATACAAAACACAACATGGAGAACCCTACTACGAGTAATATTTAAATAGCTGCTCTCTCTACTACAAATCACATACATCATGGCGCCCTACCAAGACTTCGTTCCCGCAGAAAGCGGTTCGTTTCAACCAGAACAATATACCCCGCCGGCAATAGTCAAGTTCATCAGTGGTTTGCCTCGCTATGGACATACGAAAAACATGATAAGCGTCCTGTCAAATGATAGTAGCAAAGAAGGCTATGTACAGGGGTGAGTTGAGAGCTGCTGCTTGTGTTCGTCTCGTGATATATACTTACTGAACATGCTTTACTAATCAACTGTCTTCTCTCTCTGTCTCTCTTGTCTTTCATCTGTCAAATTTTGTTTTTTTAGCATCATTATATCTTCATGTGTGCTCCTGATCATATTTCTTGCGTGGTGTCTCATCCTTATTTTCCTTAAACTTTACAGTTCTGGTTGGGCATCAGGATCACTTGAGAGTCCAGTAGAGCCGCCACGGAAATTTACTCGCAGCAAACGTGATAGATATCATGGTGATGACCACGACAATTATGACAGCGAAGATGAAGAAACCAGCTCCACATCACATTCTTCTGGGGAAAGGTCGTACGGTAGTGCTTTGTCAATAGGCTCTCATATCTTTTACACTAATCCGGAGGAAGACGAAGAAATGACCATGGCAGTTATAGCAAGAGAGCAAAGGCGGGATAGAACATTACAGCGACAAAAGCAAAAAGCGCCGAAAGATTTTAGTACCACAACAAATGGAGAGATCACATTGGTCACTACCAGAGACAGATACAATAGTGAAGATGACCATTTCTGTGTGTACATACCCCACTCCCTGCGTACGACATTACTGCGAACATATCATGATTGCTTGATCCATCCTAACGATGAGAATAATCCCGAAACAATGATTTACGAATACTTCACTTGGCCGAAAATCAGGCGTGACGCTGACCATTACATTAAGCGTTATCGTGAAACTTTGGATCGGGGAGACAATGCAGCGATTGTTGTACATGATGATCAATCTGATGAAGACAGTTTAGACGACGGTGCACCCATTACGCTTGATGTGATTGCAGGAGAACAGGCTGAAGATAGTGATTTGAAGAAGATGATGGAACGTGTGCCAAATGTTTTCAGTACTGCAACTAATGGAAGTATCCAGCTAGTTACTGCGCGGGGGAAAGACAAGAAGTATAGAATTGTAATTCCAAAAAGTTTACAAGCAAAAGTCATGCGGACGTATCATGACTGCTTAGTAAATCCAACTGAGGAGAACAATTTCGACACAGTGCTCTACTCCCACTTCACATGGAATGGAATCCACAGGGATGTTGCGGACTATGCAAGGAATGAGGGGCTGACTGATGAGATGAGGGAACGGGGAATGAAGCGGAAGAAAAGCAAGAAAGATGCAAGAAAGCAGATTGAAGATGGTGGTTCAAAAAGAAGGAGACGTAGTTCCCATGATAGTGAATACAGCATTGAAGATATGGAGGAAACTCAGCTTGCTCTTCGAAGAGGTGATAGCAGAGAGTCGAGCGTGGAGACGCATTCTGATAGTACAGCTCAACCCATTGGTTTAGATGAAATAGCAAGAGAGCAGAAGAAGGATAGAGAATTGAGACAGCTGAAAAAAGAAGAACCATTTGTGTTTTCCACTGTGCGCTACGGGAACACTCTACTGACTACGGCTCAAAACTTCCGCGATAATAAGTATCGTATCGTCATTCCGACTAGCCTTCAGGGGCGGATGCTCCTAACTTATCGAGAATGTCTACTGAATCCAACCCCAGATAGAAATTTTGACACGCTCTTATACAACCATTTTACTGTGAGTGATGTATTACCTTTTTGTGTTTGTAATGATACGTGACTTGTCTTTTATTAACTGAAGTTCCATCTTTTTTGTTTCAGTGGAATGGAATCCATGACGACGTCGATTACTTCGTGAAACACAACGGTCGGTTGCAAAAGAAAGTCAACGAGGACGCGAATCGTAGTTTTTCTCAGTTGGTGGTACGGAAGTCTACTAAAGGGAGAGCGTCTGCAAAGAGAGAGAGAGTTGTTAGACGCGAACCAATAAATGATCCTGAGTACTTAGCATGGGCGGATGAGAACAAAGCGTTTTATCGAAAGCTAAAGAGAATACGGATTTGGTTTCTTTTGAGCGGTCTTTTAATGATCATCTCGAGTATATTGTTCTTTGAACAAGGTGTAAAAAGAGTATTCAATTCACTCGATGATGCACAGGCGGGATTGCATGTAGGTTACTCAGATTACTTTGTACGTTTGATATCATTGTATCGAAAATACACTAACATCGATTGGTTTCTACATTAACAGGTCGCAGAGGAAACAGCTAACGAAGCCTTGGAAATAACACAGAAGTATTTTGCAACTCAAGCAGATGTACAAGACACGGCAAGGTTGATCGGGACATACAATACGTCGCAGTGGTGCCCTGCTTTACCAAACGATCTGATTGATTTCTCTCGTGACGTCCGCAATGCTACCTACCAAATCGGAGTTCAGCTTCGTGACACATCTATTCAATTGGAAACAGAAATGAAAGGTATCGAGGACGACATAGAGGGCGTGCTTACAGCTGTGCAAGAAGCGGACGCAACTCTAGAAGAGTTTAAAAGATATATCAATGCTGCCAGGGTGGTCGTAATCTTGATTGATATTGTCGGAGTGTCGTTGATACTAGCTTGTATACTGGCGTGGACAGAGATGCAGCATCATATATCGATATGTTTCAGGAACTCATTCATTATTCCAATCTTTGTGGTTTTGATCATACTGTTCTGGATATTCTCTACTGCTTCACTGCTGGGGGCTATGGCAGGCTCTGACTTTTGCACAGCGCCAGATCAATCGACAACGGCACTTGTCCTTAGATATCAAGAGAATTTGAGTCCTCTTGTGTTTGCATTTTTGTTGTACTATATCACGGTAAGAGTTGAAAAAGTTATCTCAAATTTCGAATGATCAATGTGGAACAAAACTAACGAAACTTCTT
This sequence comes from Mediolabrus comicus, assembly GCA_036940125.1. Taxonomy (NCBI): domain Eukaryota; phylum Bacillariophyta; class Thalassiosirophyceae; order Thalassiosirales; family Thalassiosiraceae; genus Mediolabrus; species Mediolabrus comicus. The sequence goes on from JALLBI010000014.1 coordinate 27,016, forward strand.
CCTCGCCACAGGGCTGCCTTCCTGATAGGATTCCGTCAAAGCTTGAGACATTATCAAATTCCATTTTACACACTGGCAACTTCTTGCACAATCAGATTTCGTCTATGGTCTCGGCCAGTCAGAATCTAATTGCGGGCCGATGCGGTGACGCGGGTCCTTCGAGTCTTGTGTCAGCATTAGAGCTTACTGATGTAACTATGCATGGTGTGTATGATATCCTCCTGGAAGTCAGAGACTTGATGCAGTGCAGCAACTTTAATCCAATTTACACTGTAACAACTTATGATGCAGTGTGTAACAGTGGTGTTGGAGGTGTATCTTGGCTCTTCTTTACCTCCTTTTCAATGGCTTTTTTCAGTATGATGATGGTAACTCTGAGGGTTGCAATCACCCAGTATTAGCCATTTGGTGAGCAGATAGAACTGCTAACAGTTTCGAGGGGGGGGAAGAATATATAAAGAGAACTACATAATTATTTCCAAACGAAACTAAATAATCAACAAGTTAAAAAGACAAATGAAAGCTCCTGTGTAAATGCGATTGGCACACATATGTAGACGACGAATG
>JALLBI010000015.1:0-33769 GCA_036940125.1 Mediolabrus comicus
CAACTATTGTAACAAACGTACCCATCTGACGACACTGCAGATGTGAAGAAGCAACAATGGACCAAGACGAGGAAATATCTCTATCAGTACCGTGCCAATCTCGCACAACATAATGGTGGTGGAGGAAATGAATCAACAACCATTTCAAAGAAAAGAAAAAGAATATCTAGAAATCGAGGTCCATTGACCATATCTCACTTGCAACAAATCATCGCCTTTCTTGAAGCAACTTTTCCGGCCCGTCCAGACTTACAGGTTCACATATTACAAAACACCCCTCGCATATTGAGTCAACACCACTCTATTGAAAGCAAATTAGTGCCAACTGTTGAATTCCTCAAAGAATTGTACGGAGATATGCCTGGGAGTGATGGAAAGAAGGGAACAATGTTCATAGATGCCATTCAACGCAATCCCAATCTGCTATTGGTTAGGGGTGTTGGATATGTTGGTGGAAATACAAGCAGTGATAATGGTGGTAGCGGCTGCAGTGAAAAAGAAGTAGAAGAATATCTCCAGAATGTGCTTGAAATAAGTGCTCAGGGCATTACGAAATTGAAAAGGTATCAACCTACTTTATTTCAACTTTCTTTGAAGTCCAAGGTTCAACCTGCAGTGGAGTATTTGCTATCTGTACTTTCAGGACAAGATGATGTCTCTATTGGATCAATTTCCTCAAAACAAAAGAAGCAATTGGTCAAAATTGTGATGAATCACTCCAACCTGTTACAGTTGGACGTTGATTCCAACATCCGACGTACAACAATTTTTCTACAAGATTATTGTCAGTTGACAGACAAGGAGCTGGCAACAATTGTTGGATCAATTCCTGCAGTATTGGGTCTATCCGTTGCTGGTAACTTGAAACAAAAGTTGCAGCTACTGCTGGATATTCTAAAAATGGGGACGAAACACTCTTCTTATAGCGACGATGAAACTGATGACTTGAAAATAGCCTTGAGGAAAGCTTTATTGAAGCATCCTAAAATTTTGGGACTTTCGTCGAGTAACATACGTACCAAAGCGGATTACTTTGATGAAGTTGATCTGAAAAGCAACATGAAGCAAGGTGATAATACCTTGGCTGCAAGATTGCTGATGACTGCACCTTCTGTATACTCTTTGAGCCTTCAAGACAATATTGTACCCAAGGTTGAGTATTTTGCTTCATTATGGGGTTGGTCCTCTCTATCAGACAAGCTATGCGAATGCCCGTTGTTAACTCTTAGCATGGACAACATACGAACCACACTGTCATTCTACAACATGACAGGGTATATCGAGTTACCTAGTGAAGAGTCTGGCTCTGACTCAACTTCTTCATCTCGGCAAAGTGCAGGCATTGTTCGAAGTCGATATATTGCAACATCTCTGTATAATCGTCTCCTGCCTCGTTGGAATTTCCTACTGGAGGAGCAAGAAAGGAATGATCGGCAGCTTGAGGCATTTATCGTCAGCGATGATAATGATGCGAGTAAAGCCGAGAGAATCAATTACAGCTTGCCAACATCGAAGACTACAGTAGACAAAGTTATGTTGCCCCCGTTGCACTTATTAGCTGGTGCAACTGATGAAGTATTCTGCCGACAACTAAATCTATCGTTGAGTGAATATAACGTCTTTAAGGAGGAGGCGATACCAAGACTTAAGTTCAATTCACAGTTCGACAGATGGTTGAAGACTGGTCGGCCAATCGACTTGATTTCAACAGATGATGATGAAAAGAGATGATGATTTGGATACTATCTTTTGCATGAACTCTGCATGCATCTCTCCGGTAGGTTGGCTTGTCTAACTCGATCAACACAACAGTACAGCACATTGTGTCAATTACTCTTGTCCTACAAATGACATACTAAAGATGTCACAATCTTCCGTGACACTCAAAGTGACAACGAGAAGGCTGTTGCACTCAAAGTGACAACGAGAAGGCTGTTGAACTTGCTCTTGCCTTCAAGCAATCGGTACAATTTTGCACACAAAATACAATAGAAAACAACAACAAAATGACAAACGTGACTTTCCAAGAAGACAAAAAGATTGTGGTGGTAGGAACAGGGGATAAGGGCCACGGAATAGAAAGAATGTACGACCTGCACTCGAAGAAGAATGGGCATTACAAATTTGTCCTGACAGAGCCCATGCCTTCGAAGATAATTGATCCTTTTAGCAGCGACTTTATTACTATAGAGCATTTTCCGGAATGCTTAGCTAATGCGGACATCGTCCTTCTGTGCATTCCTGGATATGCTACCGAGTGCTTCCTCATCTCAAACTACACACTGCTCAAACAAGGGTGTATCCTTGTAGACGTAACCAATCCAACGGGTGCTACGAAAGATCTGCAGGGTATCCTTGCTGCGATGAATATAACATCTGATCACTGGGTCAAAGCTTTCAATGACTGTGGGGCAATCCAGGAGATGACAAGCAGCCTGAAGGCCAAAATGAAGACAAGCGTTTGTGGCCCGAACGAACAAGCTGTAAAGGAAATCGTTGCCCTTGCAGAGTTCCTTGGCTATTCCCCCTCCATCACACCTTTTGATCAGTATGAAAGCCTGAAGTCGAGCCAAGATAGTATTGGGGTTGAATGGAAACATGCCACTTGGGTAATGCTGCTGCTTTTCTCTCTGGTATTTACCTACGTTACTGTTCAAGTTTCTGGCCAGCCTTTCTTTCAATGGTACACTTTACTCGCAAGACATTCGAGTAAAATGTTCGCCTGGACTGCAGTTTATGGATTTGCCTTGTCTCTGCTCCCTGGTACCATCATTCGTCTGCTTAGGCAATTAGCCCATAGGGACGTGACACCAAAAAGTCTCATTTGGGGTTGTACCATACGCAAGCAAATAGGTGTCATATCTTTATACTTCCTCTCACTCCATGTTTGTATGATGCTACTGATATTCGGAGGTGAATACTTTGGTTTTCTCATCGATGAAGGTTACATGGAATGGAATGATGAAGCTTCCATGCTTGCAGCTGTGCTAAGTACATCGCTATTTTACATCACTGGTATTGCAAGCCTCCCCTCAGTGGGAAGAGAGATGAATAAGGCTCAATTTGAACTAGTTTTTGGGCCTGTTGTGTGGTCGGCTCTTACTCTCGGAGTGATGCATGTCATGTTTCTGGGAGTTCCATCTTGGGTATCATCGCCTAGGAGCCCTTACTCATGGGCTAGAAACATGCCACCTGTGACTCTCTTGGCGTCTGTTTTTCCCTTGTTTGTAATGTTCATCAAGTTTGTGCAATCATGTCATGCATCTGTACTGAAAATCAAGAAATGGGCATCCAGTCGTCATCAGTTCTCTTCTATTCATGCATCTGAGCACTTGTTTGTCATAGATGATGCTGCTGCAGATGTTTGAGAAGTGGAATTGAAATAATGTTCTGCTTGTATTTATGAAGCATTTGATGGTTTATGATTTATTTAGCTCCTGCCGGATAACATATATAAGAAATGACTTACATAGCCGTTATGATGTATGAGTTGTGCAGGGGTCAACACTCCAACTATCAAGCAGACGATCAAATGATTCTGGTGAAGCAATTTTCACGGTTGGATTCTTGAAAAGGTATTTCCGAATCCACGCTGACGCATCTGTGCCGTGTTCAGTAAGTAGGCTTCTCACATCTACATGCTCGTCGTCACAGATGTTGATTGCACGGGGCTTAACTTGTTTGTAAGACATTATTTGAGGTAGATCCTGATCAAGATCCAAGTAATCACGAAGATTCGACGATACTTCTCTTGCCGTATCATTTTGATGTATCTGCCTAACCTCGTAGAGTAGTAGCTTGTTTGGGAATATATTGCGTTCTTCCATGCCTCTTCTTCGTTGAGAAAAATTATTGAATTGGTCTTGATATCGGGTGCCAAATAACAAGTCTATCTCTTCCCTTTCTGTCATAGGTGTTTTTCTAAGCCTTGCCAAAGCTGCGTGAAATCTTGCCCTATCAGTACAAACCTTCTGGTGATTCTCACATTTGCCAACTAAGCTTGTTGTTGGAGGCATTGACATGTTCCGCACCATTTGATAGTTGTAAAAGCTTTCAAACCATGAGACCGGGTGGCGTAGTCCAACGATGAATTTGGTATTTGGAAAGTACTTTGCATAGATTTCCATGTCATATGATCTGTATGTAACTCCAGGACACTTTAGCCCAAATCTTACGGTTTTGTGGTGTGTAGGCTGCTGATATCGAACATGCAATTTGTGGTATGTTTTGACAAAGCGCTTGAGATCACTTGGCTTCTTGATACAGAACTCGCGGTGATAGACAAACGTCTCATCTGTCTGATTGAGATAATCTTTCATGAATGATGTGCCTGATTTTGGGAAACCGATGATAGCGAAGTCCAACATCCAAGATATGTCGCCTATGACTTTACCATTGCTGTCAATGAGATCCTTGAGAGGAGGTATATCTACTAAAGTTGTGGCTTCATCCAATGGCACAGACCTGTGGTCGTCGACTAATGACACCCGCCGATGCCACCGATCACATTTGAGTGTTGCAAATGTAATCAGGATTAAGAAGCAGAATATTAATAGAGATGCTGTTGGTCGTCGACGTCTTGTAGAAAGCCCCTTAATAGAGCACCGAGTCGACATATCTGTTTTGTTTCAATCCTTCTATGATCAAAAGCCATTTCCATTCCACCAATAGGTAACTATCTATCTCTCCACTGTTCTTTTGCTTTTGTTCCCACTCTACAGAAGTATTTACAAGCACTCCTCCTAGCCTACTTACCTTCGTGGGGAGGGGTCTGGAAACAAAATTTTGCTCCTTCAGAAGTACGTAGGAATCAATACTTAGTAAAAACTCCGCTTCAAACTTCCCTCCGACCTCGAGATAGTGAGTGACCCTTACCTTGACCTGCTATGGAAAAGAAGGATGATACTATTGATTGAGACTTGCATGTAAATACAACCACCAGCACCTACGTTCCTTGCAATAAGCAACAACAAAATACTATTTACAATAAAATTAGAGTTCAAAATCAAGTCTGTAGCACACACTTTTTCTTCACTGCACAGAAATAGCATTAGTGACACCTTCATTCTTTTCATCTCCACTCTTTTTAGGAACTGAGCAGATGTGCATTTCTTTGTTATCTTCGATTTGCAATTTAGGACAGCTAACCCTAACCATATCGCTTACTCCTAAATTTGGCTTGCTATCACTTAACCCAAATACACATTTCAAAACGGTGGACGTGTAGGTATTGCAGTTGTTTGTGAATGCGTTGTAGTCTGTCCCTGCCCAATTAGAGACACAAACAGGAAGCTTGTCTTCTTCAATTGCATTCATATGTCCATGACATGCAGCTCTATAAGCATCCTCACCACTGATGGAGCTTACTCCATATAAGTAAACCTCCTTTTCATCGCCAAGAGCATTTTCAATCACTGCTTGTTTGGAGTTTAATGCATATCTTCTATTCTCATCTTTGTGAGGAGATCCACAGCATGCAGTGCGACAGAATTCGTACGCATTATCATCAGTATTCCAGTTATATTTCTCCCCAAAACCCAATTGAACACAACCTTTTTCGGATTGAGCAGACCATTGATTTTTTGCTACTGCGGCAAAGTGAATTTGATTCTTCTTGTCCTTCTTGTTGACAACATCTTCAAACGAAGACGGCGGCAATACTTGAACCAGAGCATCCAGAGTTTCCAAGAAGTGTGCATCCTTTTCAAAGGCTTCGCGGGGACAAACAACAACCTCGGTATGAAAAATCATGCCAAATGAATTTTTCAGGGGAAACTTTTGTAGGAAGACGTAGTTTTTAGTGTCTGAAGTAGTAAGAGCGGAATCTAAACTTTTACTCACGTCGATGGCAGTATCATTTTCTTGGAGAGGATGATGGCGGTGGGGAAAATAGTGATCTTCTTCTGATTCATCTTGCATCTGTAACGAGCGTAGTAGTTTGTTTGAGGTTGCTTGTTGCTCATTATTATTTGTCACATAGCTTTTGTGTGCAAGCACCAACAAGAGAGCAGTTATTGCTGTTAAAGCAGCAGCACCTCGAAAGCGAATAGTAGATGAGATTGAAGTCATGGTTGTTACTGTTATTGCCAATGAGATGATAGTGAGCTACTTCTACACAACATGGTAAGTAGTAGGTGCTTTTTGTCACACTTGAAAATTTTAAGAGGCCTGCTGTACTATTCCTACGTATGTAGAATGCTGCCCAACAAACCAAACGAAACGTGCACGATGATGTGTCGTAAAAAAAAGTGACATGAATTCACGCTGACTGGTAAACAGCGAGTTATTCAATAAGCTGTAAAGTAACGCCCACCATCGTTCTTACATATTTGTTCAATGGGATGGGACTTGCTTCTTATCACAGATCTGTGCATCGTCACTCACGAGGGATAAAAGATTCCAAATTCCTCTTTGCCAGCCAACTCCGCCCAGTTGAACACGCAAGATACCTAACTGCCGTAATTACTCCTATTCAATTATTATCACGATGACGATGGTCACACCAACACCGAAGAGTAGCAGCAATGGCAACACTCAAGCTCAAGCCACAACCCTAGGAGTGGTCTTGAGAATGATTGGGCCTTCCAACAATCCCATTGAGAAAACTCTCCTCATCGCAAGTGCATATGGAATCAGTCACGTAATTCACTCAACCTTTGAAACGAAACATGTGCCAATCTATTGCATGCTATTTGCTGGATTTCTCTCCAACATCCTTGGATTTCGCATGTCCTTGTTCCGTGTTGCTGGTACTCTTGGCTCGAATGAGCTCAAGACTACCTCTTTCCAGAAATGGTCCCGAGTTCAACTCAATAATGCTGAATGGGCTCCTATTATTATGATTCTTCAACTTGCCATCCATGTCCTTTCCGGCGGATCTCCAACGAAGAACGGAGCGACAGCATGTCTATTTGCCAATATGGGCACCATCTTTTACTGTTTGGGAAATCTCGTGTTCTTTGGAGATGTTGTCGATGACAATCCCGGAGTTGGACATCGTTTGCCTCCCTTTCGTTTTGCTGGGGCCTCTATCAGGTACTTGGCCGTCTTTTTGATGGTGTACGAGTGTACCATTCTGGTGGCTTGATCTTGGCTTTGAGTGCCCACATTCTGCTCCAGAAGGGCAAACAATAACTCAACTTTATTATTTGTTTATTAGATATGGTATCATAGTGTATCTTTTCTTCACTCTTCATCTATCAACCTATTAACGTAGAGGAATCAGTAATGGATTGGCGCCACAAGCCGCCAATTCTCTCTCACCACATGGAACAAGCTAATAAACCCTCTTCCAATAACAATAAACCCTCTTCCAAAACATGATGAAAAATTTTAAAGCCTGGCTGCACTATTCCTACCTATTCCTACGTATGTAGAATGCTGCCCTAAACAAACAAAAAACACAGAGAGAGTCAACATCGTCGTGTTAAAGTGACTCTTCCTACAACTTAGAAAGGAGCTCGCTGGGAACTACAACTATCTTTATATAGGTTATATTGGGTATTCTTTATTACTTCACTCTTATGAAACATGGCTAAGGGCGACAATAAAAAAACCGTGACGGTGTTGGAGTCCGATTTGGCTTCAACCACAAAGCTACAATCGTTTTTGGGTGGAATTACGGTATCTTCCTTTATCGTTATGTGGATGGCCAGTGCAGCATCTCCACTAATACTATTCATCTCGCTACGCAACGAATATTACAAGATTGCTGCATCTATTATATTTATCACCATTATAGCGTACATTCCGTGGGAAAAGGGCCCTATTGCACGAAGTGTTCAATCCTTCGTTGATACTTATCATCCAAAGTACTACGATGGTGTTTCTATTGTGTTTGAGGGAGGAGAAGTTCCACCTACAGAGCATAGGCAGACTTTCTATGCAGTGCATCCTCATGGAGCATTCTGCTTGGGGTGGGCTCTCTTGTTCACATGCCCCAACATGCAGCGAGTTCGATTTTGCTTCGCTCCCACGCTCTACGCATCTCCATTCTTTAGGTTGTTTTCAAGGGCGGTTGGAAATCCTGGGTCTGCTGCTAGACATTCAATGAATGCATATCTAAAGAAAGGCGAGGATTGTGCTCTTCCTCCTGGGGGGTTTGAGGAAGCAACTCTCACAGACACCTGCCAGGATCGCGTATTTATAAAAAAGCGATATGGATTTATCAAGTTGTGCTTGAAGCACAAGGTGGCAATCAGACCAGTCTACGTTTTTGGAGAAGGAAAACTCTTTAGCAATGTGCAAGGGTTCTGGCGTAATCGATTAGCGTTGAATCGGTACGGAATCCCGACTATCCTTGTTTGGGGGCGCTGGTTCTTTCCCTTTCTTCCGAAGAAAGGTGTCAAGTTGTACATCGTGGTGGGGAAACCTATCATTCTGCCCAAAATTGAAAACCCATCGAGGGAAGAGATTAACTTTTGGCACCAGAAGTATATTTCAGAATTGAAGAGGCTTTATGGAGAATACAAAGAAGTTGCTTATGGTGCCGAAGGAAAAGTTGCTAAGGTTGAGGTTTGGTGATTTGTGTTGTTCTTTCTGTTGTAGAACACATTAGCTGGATTATATCATTGTCTGTAGAGCTATCTATTAAGTATCTAGAGGATTCATTATTTGGTGCGTTTGGCGTTCGAGATCTCACTCCATCCTGAAGGGGGCGGTACTTATTGCACTGGATGGAGTTGATTACTGCCTAACTTGGTTTGCAGTGATGGAGTTTCTATGTATTGAAATTTTACTAGTAAATAAACATAAACCAGCCATACATACCTAAGTACTTCTACCAAACCTACATTATTTAGGATTATTTTTAGCATTTACGTAGGTACCTCTTCAACTTCCAATCAACGCACTTGCTTGCTCCTGCCTGCTCTTGCTCACTTCACTACCTACATGAAATACTTATAAACCCTGCCGACAACGCCGCCGTGCATTTGGTAGAACCAGGAATTTTCAGGCGCGTAGATTGCACATGCTGCATCTTCTCCTCGGAGAGAAAATTGCAAATGGAAAATACTATCTTTTTCATAGAACAACCGTCTCAAAGAATATTAAAGAAAAATGGTGTCAGTACGCACTATGATATTAGTTGATTACTTGGCGCAGTTGACTTTACTTATCTCTGTTATTTCGAGTGGTGCGTCATGTGGTGCTCTTTCAATAATCGGTAGTATGCCAAAAGGGGCAAATAGAATGCACACTGCTTGCTCCTTGGCTCCAAAATCGGTGGAGAGCCAGAGCACCGGTTTCAAGCGGAAGAAAAGAAAGAGCACAAAACGCAATCAATTGAGACAGAAACAAAACTCGCCATCGTCGTCTTATCAACCACATTTTATCATAAATGAAAGGGATGACGTAGATGAATGGCTAATCAGATCGACACAGATGATTCTAGGTGACAGCTACATAGATGAGATGCAAGAAGAATGCACAATTTCTAGTGGTTTGCCGTCACAATTCGGGAATCTAGATGAATATTTGTACCATGCAAGATCAGTAATGAAAACTTGGACTAGAAATACGGCTGGATATAGAAGGGATGCACGGAGGATGGTAGAGGTCATATTCAAACGAGTTTTGTATGTAATAACTCACGATGAAACTGCTGCAACTGATGTGTCTGAGAGAAAAGCATTTCTGGTGTCTCTTGTGAACATAATCATTGATGCATGGGCTAATAATGACAGAACGGTAGATGAGGATGCAGTAGCGCATGTAGAGAGCTGGCTCCGTTTTTTGGAGACAGGTGAAATAATGATGAATGATGAACAAGAAAAGATGATTTTCATCATAGGTCCTGATGAAGAAAGTTACCGTGGTGTAGTCAAAGCATACATACGGACGCAAAAAGAGGAGTATTTGAATAAGGCATTGAGCCTGTTGGATGAAATGAGCTGTTACGACACGCTGACAACAAACTTGGTATTGTATGGTCTAGCCAACTCCCAGCCGCCTTCAAGGAAAAATGCAGAAATCGCAGAGAATCTGCTCTGGCAGAAAATGATTTCAACAGGTCAAGAGCCGGACTCAAACTCTTTTTGCGTCCGTATGTATNGCAAGTACCTTTAATGCAATCATGACTCTCAATCTTCGGTTAGGTAACGTTGAAGAAGTTATTTCTGTGTTCAATAAGATGGCTTCATTGCAGGAATCAGGTCGAATTGGTACTCGGCCAGACATCTACTCATTGAACTTGTTGTTGAAAGCGATGACAAGACGGAAGTACAGTCAACGGAAGAGATTAAATGAGGCTGAAGATCTTTTGAAATCCATGCCAGGCATTTATCATTTACATCCTGATACGCAATCATTCAACATCGTTATTGATGCCTGGTCTAAGAGTAAGTTGCCAGAGGCTATGACTCGTGTAGAGAATCTGGTTGATTACATGGAGAGGTGTTGTAGGAATGATTCTTTAGCTTGCAAGCCGGACTCCTACACTTTCACATCGTTGCTGGATACGATCGCGCGATCTGAACACAGTTACAAGAGAGCTGAACAAATGTTTCATAGAATAGAGAAACTATATGAAGATGGACTTGTTGAAGACCCACCCACAACCCCTGTATACAATGCTTTTCTCAATGCACTCGTTTCAAGCAATGATTTCCTTGAATCATTAGAAAGAATTGAGAGCGTTTTTGATGAAATGAAAGCTGAAAACACTGCAAATATTCGATCATACAACATCATGCTGAAGGCTTACTCACAATTCCACTATGGGAGAAATGGTTACTTTTCACGACCAATAAAATCTGAGGAGTTGCTCTCACAGGTAAGTGGTCTTACTTCAAATCAAACACTTGGAGTCATTCCGTATGCTCAACTTTCCTCTCAACCCAAATCAATTTTTATACAGATGGAAGAAGGGTCTAATATGCCCACTCCAGATGCTTTTTCTTACACAACTGTCATTAATGCATTTGCACGAAGTATTGGTAAGTGATAATTTGACAAGTCTTCAAATATTATCGGTCACAAATCATCTCATCACTCTTCTCCTCGTAATCACAGTGAATAGAAAAGCGAGAAAGGCCCGAAGAATTCTTGATAGGATGATAGATGCATACAAATCCGGTAAAACTGCGTGCAAACCTAACATTTACGCCTTCAACGCCGTTTTGAGTGCGTCATGCCATACACATCAAACACGATTTGCAGAAGAAAGAGTGGAGGCATTCACCATTTTAGTCTCGACTTTCTTACTGCTAAGAGAGTGGACTGAACCAAATGATGTTACCTACGCCTTATTCTTTAAAGCTTGCGAAAGGTTGTTGCCAAGAGGTCATAGGCTGTATGAGCAAGTCATCGAAACGGTCGTCTTTTCGTGCATCCGTGATGGTCAAATGTCTGTGAATGTCCTTCGCGCTTTGGATAATATTGCACCTGGGTTAGCCCAGAGGTTTGAAAAGATGGATGATGATTTTGCCAGATGATACAATTGTTTAGGTTTATCCAGGCCGTTAAGTTTACATATGTCTTCAACTTTTTTCTCCTATGTGTTCTACAAATGAAAGGATGTTTTCACATGCTTCACTATGATAGTATCGTGAAGTAGCCACTCGCCAACTTCTGTGCTCTCTCCCTCGACTCTAATGAACGACTAACTGCATATGCTGCCAATTGTTCCTGATCGAGCGTGTGCTGCATTTGCACAATCAAGCGTGGATGTCTCTTTCTCCTCTCCTTGATCAATTGCATGACCTCGTTGGATAGAAGGCATTCTAATCCGAGGCATTCATAGAGAGTCTCTTCATCTACATTTTCCATCGGTGTGCTCGACAGTAGGCATCGAAGAATTCGAACGTCACGTGCCACTTCTTGCGAGAAAAGAGATTTTTCGTCCGTGGAGATCCATCTTCTAGATATCTCGTACTCGTCTGGGTATTGAAAGTGGTATGTGGTTATGTCTTCCCCAAAGCGGACTTGCTTCTTCACATCCATCCTTGTTTCCTCGCCATTACTTGAAGAATAAGAATCTGCTAGCCTATCCCTCTCGACGAAGTTGACTATCAGATCATTGCTGTGAGCAGCATGAGCTGCTGTTCCTGTTGCTTGTGTCATCGTTGTGATACTATTATTTATGGGCTTGTTCGCCAGTTGTATAAACAAAAAAAATATCTTCTTCACCCTTCATTCTATCTGCAACTCCTACACTCTGTGGTGGCAATCAACTAGATATCATCATCTATCATGTCCAAGGGAATTGATTATTCCAAATGGGATAATCTTAGTGTCAGCGATGATGACAGTGCTGATGAGCTCAATCATCATGACGTCGACGGTGGAGTCAACTCACTTGTGTCGTCGCTACAAGAATCTAATGCATATGATGTGCCTGAATTATCGGGGAATCATAGCCCAGCCGAAATTGCATTACTAAAGAAGGGAATCGCCTATGAAAAGGAGGAGCTTTCTGATGACAATAATGTGGGATGGCTACTTGTCGGTCCTACCAAAACGATACGTGTCCACCCCGGCGACAAATCGACCTCAATGTATTCCTCAATCATCTATACAGAAGATCCTAATACATACGTCCCAGATCGTTCCGAGTATGAAGATGAACGTGTTCAAAAATGGGGTATTGAACCTCCATCATCTCAAGAAGAGAGTGATGGCGATGGAATTGAACAGTTCATGCTAAGAATGATGATGTCAAGTAATAGTGATTCTTTGACGTATGCCGAGCACGATATGGAAACTCCAGAATTGCAATTCATTGATGTTTTGATTGGACGGAGATCCAAGTATAACAACAGTGATGAGATTACGGCAGCAATGAAATTTACATATGTTGTTCGGATTGAATTGTGTGATTGTGAAAAAGATGTTTGGCGACGTGTGAAAGTACCCTCGGGAATTAGCTTATCCGTTTTTCATGATCAAGTTATTTGTCCGGTGATGGGGTGGGCTCGTGGTTATCACGGTTATGCATTTGAAGATCCAAGAGATGGAACAATTATCGGACCGTCGAATCGGAGTGCTTATATTGATACTATGCATGTCCCTATGATTTACAAAAAAGTTATGGATGATAAAGGATGTCCATTGGCAGCTTTGTTAATCAAGAAGGGTGATATCGCATACTACAACTATGACTTGGGTGACAACTGGATGCATAGACTTATTTTGGAAGATATCATTGCAGAAGAAGACTCTGTGACGTTGATGGCAGGGAAAGGAGCTTGCCCTCCAGAGGATAGTAATGGACTTGATAGTAAGGGCGCTAGCGCCTATGCAGATTTCTTGAAGGCATACAAGAGAAATCCAAAGAAGCAGAACATGAAAGAGGCGGTGAAAGAAGCGAGTCGATCAATCAACTATTCAAAGCCATGGGCGGGTGGCCCTCCAATCCCGTTTAAGCCATTGGAATTCAACATTGAATATCATCGTATGTTACTTAGCCTCATGATAGCTGGTCCCGCCTTGAAGACGCAGAGAGGTAATTTTGCGATGCCAGGGAAAGACAAGTACAAGGAAAGTATGAAAGGCTGTGATAATTGTGGAAATCGGCTAAAGCCACTCAGCAAGTGTACTGGATGTAGGAAGGTGTCGTATTGTTCAAGAGAATGTCAGGTCCAGGCATGGAAAGGACACAAAGCCGAGTGTAAGAAACATTCAGGTAAAAAGACAAAGAAAGAGGGAAAAGAAAAGAAATGATGCAAGAGCTCAATTGAATTGTGATGGTGTAGGGGAATCTTAATTACTTTAGCTCACCAGCAATGTACTTATACTACTTCTCTCTTTTTCTTCTTAGCCAACTCCATTACACAACCGGCAGTCATTCCAAATCCAATTTAGAACAAAAGAAACAAACTGATCGGATACATTGTTTACTGTTCTCTCAACCGCGCATCCGTGTTTATCTGATTTCAATAATATTTGAACGCTTCTACATTGTTTTGGCCCCGCCTTTGAGGACTCTGTCACTATGTCTATGAATGTGTCATATTCTCGGCTGTACACAACCCAGTTCGTTTCCTCTTCTCTATCAAACCTGATGCAGTGAAATAGCGGAGAAAGGTCAAATGATTGGAACACTTCATCCCATGAAAGTTGGAGCTCATCTGCTTCTGAGAGCAAAACTTTAAGTCTCGGCTCAGTGTATATCAAGTCAATGTGTTGACAGGATTGTCGCAGCTCGTTCATAAGCACTTCGCTTACTAACGGAGAGGAGACAACTTCATTACCGAAAATTCTCCAAAGATGTGCGTTTCTCATATTGGTCGCGACGGCTGTGATTATCTCTTCGACTGTCGTCATCGAATAATGGAGAACAACGTCACAGATTCTCTCGGCAAAGGGTGATCCTTCGATAGCAATATATGAGTCTACTCGTGCACCTCTAGTTAAGCAGAGAGTGAACACTTCCAGAGCTGCATCAATCGTCTCATGCGCAGCAATGAATACGTAGCAGAAGAAGCCTGCAATCTTTAGCATCCCGCACACAAAGACTTCTTCTCCGGCACCACTGCAAACATTTAGTTTGCATGTTTTGCCATCGGACCTGAAATGCTGAAATAACTTCGTTCGGTCGTAATTTTCGAGCAGCTTCTCTCCCAAGAAAGACGATGGTGCTAAGAATCTTCTTTGTAGCATGTAATCTGCTGATCCTTCGAGACAGTACTCTAGCTGCACTTGCTCACTAAATCTTACAATGGTGCACCTCAGAAGGGCCAAGGTGTTTAATCTCCTGTCTGGCTCTTTTGCGGCCTTTGCTAAACGGCGCCCAGAGAAATTCAACACTTGGCTTTCAAGTGCTAAGTTGCTCAAAAAGCTGAGAGCTACAATATCAATGGTAGCAGCCTCTTGCTCTGCGTGCACTCGTGAAAGGTGCAATGACTTCTTTGAGTTGTCTGAACTATTTGTGAGCCATACTTTGTAATGAAAAATAAAGCATTTTGCCAATCCATCCCAAGTCATTAAGATTTCCATCATAACACACACCCTGCGCCGTTCGCTTAAGAGCAGATTTTTCTGGAGATAAACGAGCTGATGATACGGTGATTGTATAACTTTAGCCCCCCATCGAAGTGAGACAAACTGAAGGAAAGATTTTATTGATGATAGCTCATTGTCACATCGCAGATGACAAATGGAACCGCAACCAATTGGAGCTCCATAGCAGTTGGATATTAGTCGCGTTAGCATTATCGATGGAGATTGCTTCTCCTTGATCAATGCAAAATAAGCGTGAGTAACTTGTTGAAGTATCGACTGTGCCAGGGTACCCTCCAGGTGTGATTCAGAAACCTCTTTCAATAAAGCTGTGAGATCACGATAAAATTTCAAGGTTGTCGAAGGTATGGTTGATTGTACGATGGCTCTCCCGATTTCTTTTTGAGCTGAATCCCTTCTTTGCTTTTGCTTTTGCTTTTGCTTTTGCTGAACAGGTTTGTTGTCACTCATTTGCTTTTTCTGAGTTGGAGCAGGTGAAGTCAGCTTCGAGACCGATCCTCTTTGTGGCAGCGATGCTTTTGCNCTCCCGATTTCTTTTTGAGCTGAATCCCTTCTTTGCTTTTGCTTTTGCTTTTGCTGAACAGGTTTGTTGTCACTCATTTGCTTTTTCTGAGTTGGAGCAGGTGAAGTCAGCTTCGAGACCGATCCTCTTTGTGGCAGCGATGCTTTTGCTCTGAGCCGTGATGCTTGAACTGCTTGAGCTGCAGCACCATCAACACTCTTGCCTATTAGCTTTGGTCTCAACATAGATGTTGGACGCTTTATCCTCCTGACCGGTCCTTTGTTGATGACAGGAGGCTCCTCCGTTGGTGGCTGTTCCTTCTCCTTTCTTGGCGGAGGAGCTGCTGTCATCGTCTCGTTGGATGACACAGCGGCTTCTTTCTTTGTTGTGAAAGGAAATTGGTCCATACATCGACCTACGTAATGCTCCCGGCGTACTTCCTCCGCTTTGCACAGCTCTCCTTCAATCTCAGTGAAATTTGATTTCATTATGGCCCAGATGTGTGGACTGGTGTTGTATGCCATAAGCGTGCGACAGTTTCGATTTACCCTTAGAATGAAGATCAAGTGCCGTTCAAATAAAGCTGGCTTCAGTGTTTTGATTTGGGTGAGCATATCTGCAAATG
This sequence comes from Mediolabrus comicus, assembly GCA_036940125.1. Taxonomy (NCBI): domain Eukaryota; phylum Bacillariophyta; class Thalassiosirophyceae; order Thalassiosirales; family Thalassiosiraceae; genus Mediolabrus; species Mediolabrus comicus. Next base: position 16,089 of record JALLBI010000015.1, read on the forward strand.
CACTTGTATCTGATCTTGGCACGTAGATCTCCTTAAAGAATAAGTGCTGCGGTGAGTTCAACGCGTTGCCATCGCTCTGACGAAGTCCGACTACGCACACATACTCTGGATTGGTCGCGTGATTATCTTTGATGATGCTTCCACTTCCTAGCGATACCACCTTTGCTTTTAATCTCCGATCTCTCACTATGCTAACGTGAGATGCATTGTTTGCCAAACGAAATATATCGATTCCATTGAAAGGAAGTCTCATAGTTTTGTTAAAGATCGCGCTCAGTATTGCCTTCTCCGTCAAATCTAGCGTGAGAGCGGCAAGAGATGTAGCCTGTAATCTCTTTTTCGATTGGACTTTCATCATGGCAGGATGAGGAAGGTCAATAGTCATTGTCATCATATCCTCTAGTGGAGGTAGTCCAGGCATCAGTTGATTGATAACTTCTCTATCTCCCTTCGCTGCCGACCTTGGTGTGTTGTCTATACCGGCACAATATTGCAAACACGATTCTCGATGTCGCTCAATAGTGTACGCAGCGAGAACTTGACTCAGGGACAACAGTACCCACTTGTGGATTGCTTCAATGTCGACAGTAGTGTTTGTTATATTGACCACAAGTTTGTAAACATCTTTGCTCTCATCAATGGATGGGGTCAAGCTAATGTAATCTTTTGTAACGCCCAGGGTATTTTTTAACATTTCCTTCCCCTTCCCAACGTAAATTTGGCCAGAAGGAGTACTCCCCATCAAGCTGACATGAATGATAGCAATTCCTGACCCAGCTTGTCGTGAGTAAATTCGTCCTTGTTCCGTAAGTGTTGTAACGTGTTGAGCAGCAGGATCAAGGCCAAGGCCCAACGAGTTGAAAAAGAAGCAAAACTCGTTGCGAGGGAGAGGGAAATTCACCATGATATTCCCATCCTCAACATTAGCTTTCATCATGTCAGATACTTGCACGTCAACTTCACTTGATTCGTGATGAAGCCGCTGAATAAATGTCGATGCACATATGTTCTGTCTAAACATAAGGAGCAAAGTGAGAGGGTCTTGAACATGAGATGGAAGGTCGTATGTTCGAACATAACTATCTACATTCGAATCAATTTCAGGTTCAATTTCCTTCAGCCGGCGTGAAAAGTTGTTGATAAAAGACATATCCGTCGCGAGCAAGGTGTATTGCGGATTCTTATTCAGCACAGAAGATAAAGCATCAAGTGGCAACTGAAGAAGCTTGCGCTGAAGAAGGCGGACAAGCTCCTCCGTTATCACTGGCCCGGGAGGTGCGATACCATACACCAATAATTCTATCACATGAGAATTTTCATCGTCATCTTGCCCTATATTCTTGCGATATATGAGATTCGTGTAATATATGTTGTTGGATTCGTCTCTGTAAACGGAGACGCCGCTTCTATTCGACAACATGAAATTTTGCAGGATACTTGAATGAAGTGTGCGCACGGCCTGCGGCGGAGATACACGTCTGTGTAAAGGAAATTCATGCCGATATTGCACAGGGCAAGCATACATTCCTCTGCTAGAGGCAGATAGCGATGGATCATTGAGCGATTGTGGTGATTCCTCTACTTCTTTGTCGTCAAAAAGTTCTGCCGGGGCCTTTCTCGTTTTGTACATACTTTCGAGTAGTAATCGTTGATTGGTTCTATCAACCATATTGATAACCAACTTCTTGGTAATCTCTGCACGTTCTTCTGCAGCTTCAATACCAAGAGGATGATGAACCCTCACGATGACACTTCCACTAGCCTTTTTAACTTGAACAAAGCACCAATACTGTAAAATTGAGGAGGGTGTATCATCATTTACAACCAAAAATGATTCCATATCTGACTTTGATGTAACATTAGAGGCGGCCAACTCGGATAAAAGAGTTTGGTAGCCGTGATCGAGGTCACTCTCATTAACTCCTGTGGGATCTGATGCTTTGATCATAGAAGTCGACCTTGACACATAAAACGTTATTGGGACTTCCAGAATGAAATGCTTCGATTGTGAGAGATTGCGCATAATAACTTTGAAGTCTTCCGTAGTGAGAGAATCATACCCGAGATATCTGTACTTATCCAGCATCTGCTCTGAAGCGAATTCATTAAGCGCCTGCTGCAGCTTTCTGATTACGTGTGTGTGCGTTGTAGGGAGCATTGTGCTTGACTCCTCGAAGACACTCACTTGTGCTGTCAATATTGCACTCTTCTTAAGGGCTCGTATATCTTTCAGTGAGACAGGAACTTCGTCTTTCAACCCGATACCAATATCATCAATATCTGTGATAATGAGTTGGAAATAAAGTGGACAACCTGACTCTGAGAGATTATCCGCTTTATCAGATTCCACTGAAACAATCGATTGGTCGTCAGCATGAGAAAGTTCTTCGCAATAAGAGTAATTCTCTTCGAGTAAGTCGAGTTCATCATTCTTCGGTTGTGCTGTATGTTTTTCAGCTTCGCAAGAAGAATCTATGTCGCTCCCTTCTCCCTCGTGATAATAAAATATTGTATCGCCACTCCCAGGTACAGGTGATAGAAGTGTATTGATCAACCCGGCTAGTCTTTGTCCTGTTGATGTCTCGGAGTCCGCTGGCAGCTGTTCAGTTAGGTCATCAAGCGTGATTGATGCATGCAACACTTCCTTGAAAGACAAGGCTGACAAAGCATACGAAAGTTCATCGCTTCGGAATGAAGTGACTTGAGAGTCGCTATTTCGAAGTGCTTCGTATGAGGCCATCGCATAAAGTTTTGGATGAGCTGCTAAAATTTCGTCTATGGGAAGCGCTTCGCTGAATTGATCCTCGGCGGAAGAGGTTGCAACTCTTGTCTCATCATCACTTTGATACAAGTCTATTATACCCGCGGTAAAGAAGGTCAGATCTCGATACGATTGCTGCTTCGTCTCAGCTTCATTCTCAGAATGGTGGTCACGGAACTCAAGACACGCCACACTTAATACATACCAGTCCAACCTCATTATGAAGAAAATGCCTTCATAGTGGTCTACTTTCTCAACCGCGAGCCGGGAAGTTTGTGTATGGAATGAATCGGATGTCAAATGTTTGGCGATCATGTTGCTAAGAATGTGATTCGCTGAACCTGAACCTTCTCCGAAAAAGCGTAGCTGTGTCACGGTGGATGTAGATACCTTCATTATTCTCATCACATCTACTTCATGCTGATTTGAACCGCTCGCATTCTGGACCGCAGCAATGTCTTTACTTGAATCAAGCTCTGCCAATAAATTGGTTCTACTTCTCAGATTTCTGGCACAATCTTTGTCCCTTCGCCTTACTCTTTCATACAGCGCATAAAACACGCAGTCTTTGGATCTGAAAGGATGAAATACAGCACGACACGACTCCATGTGAATATCGACGTATATCCCATCTTGTCGTTGTAGAACCTGATAAACTACCATGTCGCTCGTCTGAGATTTGCTATTTTCCACAAACTTGCAAAAGACAGCTCTGTTTTCGTCAGCATGAAGGATGAAGAAGCTACCTATCATATGTCTGCGTTTAAAGAGAAGCGGGAGCACTTCTGGGTCTTGAAGTAGCATCCAGCTCTTGTGATGCAAATAGTATTCATCCCACGATCGTCTCCGCACGGCACTAGATGAAAGAGGTCGAAGTGCAATATATTTGCTAACTCCTCTTTCGAGCACGATAAGTTCGGAGCAACTCCTCAAACTTTCTTCCAGATTGAAGAGTAATGCAAGCCGCTGCTCCGCATCAAGTTCTCCATGAAAATCAACTGTTATTGAAAATAGCCTTGAAACTTGGTATTGTGACACCCTGGCGACGCAATAATACGCAAGATCATCTTCCCTAGCAGAAGTAATTTCTTTGAGATATATTTCGGAATCAGAAATAATTTCGGTAGACCAACTAGACAAGGTCTCGAACAATTCTTTTTCACCAATGTTTTGTTCTATGTCTCCAAATATACTCTCTGCTCGCTCATAAGGAATGCCGCCTCCAGTAGTAACTACCTCTAGAGTCTCTGATCGAAAATGTCTGTGGCGCTGTAGCTTCGACAGGGTCAATAGCCGACGAAGGAAAGAAGATCCCTGTGATAGGTGGTCCACATCGCCCCAGCCTGGCAGACAAAGGTACTGTAGCAAATAGTATACATTGTGAGTGTTTGAGCACGCCGATAATAATAACAATATAACGAGTTACTTACCGAATCTAGGTAATCTTCTTTCCTTATCCATCGAAGGAGTTTGCATATTTTTTCTGCTGCTGATGTCGAAGCTGCGGGTATCCGCTTCCCTTGCTGACCCGTTTCGACAGCACGGTTGGACATGAATACCTTTTTTACCAGCTGAATGAAGTCTTTATTTTCACCACCCAGCTCTAGTTTAATGTGTGCAGTTCCAACTGTTGGGATGTGCCAGGGGGAAGAGACCTGTAAAGTATTGTATTTTGAGGCAGATTACAAGTGTTAGCTTTCAAAATAAAATCAAATGTGAATGGGCGGCTGCTGTACAACATAAAATCACTTACAAATGAGACTTCGTAATGCAGTACCACATCGCAATCAGATATACGAAGAGTAAAAAGGATGGAAACCTTGTCGCTGTCCTGAGTTGTTTGGCCATATCGTCTTGCCCGATATCCTTCTAACACTCTTGACATGAGTAACGATTTGATGCGTACGGGTTGAATACTATACTTCGAAATCATTATCCGTTCCTGTGATATGTTTGATTGAGACAAGGTTGACAAATCTTTTGGCCTATCGACGCTGTCTTCCATCGAGAGTGCAGATGACTTGCTCGAACTTTGCTTTGCAATAGTGAGATTTGTCAATGATAAAGAACTGCTAGAGAGCAAACCACTTGGAGTTGGGTTCGATGTTGACAACGAATGTCCCCCGGGAGTAAAGGGACTCAGTATGAACAGAGTATACCATTGGAGAGCATTCGGGCGTAGGGAACGTTTCTTTGAACAAAAGTGAACATCTCCCTGGAAACGGGATTGCTCGAGTAGTTGATGTTGCGTCATTTGATTATCCGTCTTTTGCCTTGCAGGAAACCCAGCCTTTGCCTTCACACAGGACTCTAAAAGTTCTCGGTGGAGAAAGATTCCTCCTGACATTTGGCATGTATCGGGAAGAGATGAGCTAAAATCATAAGCATTCAGACCATCTTGTCCGCTACTGTTTAGTGACAAGTCAATGACGCTGAGAGGTACATCTGCACGGTCCGTGGCAGTAAGGAATTCGAAGGTAGAAGTGCATTCCAAGTTTTGGCAGTCAGATGCGACAAGGATGATTGGTCGGCCCTCGGGCGGAAGAGTTCGCAATGCAGCATCGCCAACTGAGAGTAATTGATTCACAGACGACCTCGCATGTTTGCTAGAAGAAGATGATGTCAATTGATGAATGGGTGGTAAAGCGAACGAACCCAATCTCGACAATCCATCTTTGTATTCAAAGTCTACTTCTCCTCCACACAATCGATCTGCTATATTACTTTCAACTTCCCTCAATGCCCACCTTTCAATTTGACGAACCAACTCTAATGCCGACATTTCATCCGTAACACGAAAATCTCTCACTAATAACCCAGCACTAGCCTCATCTCCATTGGATGTAGGGGGGTATGCCGCAACAACAGTAACTGCAAGATTTGGACACCACCTTCCAAAAGCCACTCCCTTCCCCGAAACAGCAACGGGGGGGATATCAATAGGTTGGACTAGTCCTAGTAGATACGTTTTGAGAGTGCTCCCAAGACGATCCAATGGGACGCAGCATCCATCCTCCGAGAAGGTTGTTGTTGTTGCGAACGACTTGGAACTCTTCTCTTCACCGCCACCAAGACTATCAAAGTAGTCAGAACTCATATTATTATGCTTTGTTTCAAATGTAGTCGATGTGAGACTTGGAGATGCATCCACCACAATAGCTATCGATGTCAATTCATACGCAAATGTAACACGTGTATTTGGATTTAATGGTAGCGGAAGATGTCGCGGTTGGTGGCAACGCCGTCGTTGAATGACATTCCCAACACTACTACTTCGTGATTTATTATTATCATTCCGTTGTTGTTTGGACGATGATGTGTTGCCGCTGCCACCATTGCCCCTACCCCATGCAGCTTGAGCTCGCGTATTGAATTCACGATGTTTAGATCGTAACACACGCCTCGCTGCTCTTTCTGTTTGTGTCCCCCCGGCAACACATTCTAGTAACGAAATTACTCCACAGATGCACGAATTCTTTGTTGTTGGTATTGCGGTTGTTGTTGATGATGTTGTATTCAGCTTCTGAGCCTTCCCTTCTGAGGATTTACTATTATTCACAGCTCCTGCTCCTCCACCACCACCTATTGCTGGCACTGACCCTTCTTGTGAAGAAACACTAAGCCCTCTATCTCTTCGACGTGATGACCGTGATTGCTGTAATCTACCCAGAGGTAGTGATGTGAGTGTCTCAATCAAATCAAAGTGATAGCAACTACGCTCCGCCAAACCAAATTTGGCATGATTGCCCAATAAAAACGCAATTCCGCTGGCCTCCCCGATTGTTGACATCGGGAACTTGCCGCTGCCACCGTGGTTGATACTGTTCGTTGTCGACATTGTTGTTGACCACCGGCTCGAAGAAGTAGTAATTGCAGCAGGTGATGATGATGCTCTTCTACTCTAAGATGATCATGAGCATGATTGTCGGCTTACCACCGTCAAGAACAAGAAGTACTCCTAGTAGCTTTTGCTGTGCAAGGCAGGGGGTTGGGGGGTTGGTTTAGGTTTATTTTCTACTTAAGGGAGTAGTCTGGCTGGATCTCCGGAGAAAAGGGGACACATGGAGAAACTCCTGGACACGGCTGGACGGGGTATGTACCTAGGTACAACATTGTTAGGTGTAGATAGATCGTACTGTACGTGAAATAATTTCCAACTTTGGTGTGCCACGTGGAACCTTTCCAGCTGGAAATCAGTCGAGCTCGCTGCCGCACATTTCATTGCTTCCAAAATAATAAAGAAGTGTTACGAAGAGAAGTACTCATCAGGCATTGATAATACAGACAATGACTTCATCATCGCCGCCAAGAAGAAGGCAGCGACTGCCCTCACTCTTATTCCTGCTCTTGTCTCTTCCCATCTATCTCTACTGCAGCAGCAACTTTTTATCGAACTGCATCCTACACATCGACGCCAAAGAGATCACCGCCACAAATGAATGGCAACTCCTCGGCGAGAATGATACCGTTCCCGCCGGATTACACATCAAGGTCGATTTGAGCACTGGTGAGAAGTGGGCGAAGCTACCCGATGATGGAGATGATGATGAGAGTATCAAGGCAGCTGCTGTCGATGGACAGCAGCAGGATGATGCTGATGGTGTGAAGGTTGATGTTGCTACGATTGATGCTAGTGGAGCACTAACAATTGTACCAGATGATGACAGTAACAATGAACAACAAGAAAAAGCTGCTACAGAATCAAGTGTTGACAAAGTTGGATCTGGACAAAAAGCAGCAACAAAGGATTATACAATGATGCATCGTGTCATGTCTCAATTACCACCCGAGGAATTAGAAGAATTTGGTGGTCTACCAGCCCTCCCCAACTCTAACAGCAGCAGTAGTACAAAGTTAACTACAAAAGAACGTGAAGAATTTGAAGCCAAGATGGAATTACTTTGGCAGAAACGCCAAGAGGAATTACAAAAGTTACAAGATAGTGTGGCAGATTTACCAAGTATATTAAAGGAACGGATCCAAACTATCAAGGGATACTTGAATGATTCTAATTCTGCCCTGAAGGATATATTGGAGAAGAGGAATAATGAAGAGGATTTGGTGGAGGAAGACGACGATGATGATAACATGAATGCCAATGATATCATCAAAGCATTACGTGATCTGGAATTTCAATTATCGGATGTAGATATGGCACGTGATTTTCATACATTGGGTGGATGGCCTTACTTGATTGCATTATTAGATGAAACATTACATGTTGTGGATGCTAGTGATGATAACAACAACAAGAGTGGAGGAGAAGAATCAGCAGCAGCACTTGTGGATGAGATACGAGCACTTGCTGCCACAACTATTGGTACTGCCGTGAGTAATTTGGGGGAGTTTCGACCGTGGGCATTGGAGGATGTTTCGGATACCGTACATGAACTGAGGACAAAGAATAATTTTGCTGATGCTGAAGAGAGACTAGACGGTGATGATGATGCATCAGACATGACAGTTACCGCACTTTCTCTCCTTACACATGTATTTGAAGAGGAATTAAGTCAACGCACTGAAGCAATGGCTGGGGGCACTATGGCAGTGGAGGGACAATCGAATACCATTGCAAAGGCCAAATCACGAGCCACATACAAATTACGTGCAGTCTATGGCCTTGGGGCATTGCTACGTGGCAACCCTGAAGCACAACAAATCTTCTTGTCCAAACTTAGTGGTCCGGATGTGTTGGTTAGGAATGTACTAGGAACATTGTCAACTGTCCGTGGACCCACTGAAACCACACTATCGAGATTGGATTATAAATTTGCTTCGAAGGTCCTAGCATTAGGAGAAGATGTTGTTATGGATGCAGTGTTGCATGAGGAAGAGTATGTCAAAGTACGCGAATCAGTCATCCGCGGCCAGTTAATAGCATCATTTACTTCTGAGCAGTGGTGTGATCTTTCACTTAGAATGCTAGCACCTTCATCCGAGGTAGTAGGTGAGATGAGTGCTAGAGGAATCAAAGAACGAGCATTGAGTGCAGTGCGAGCAATGGCTAAAAGTTGTCAGCGACATGTCGAGGATAGCAGTGATCTTTGGGGAGTTGAGGAAGTGAAACGAGTAAAGTCAGAGTGGAATAGAGAAGGGAGTGGTGATGGATTGGATCCAATTTACAGGAGAGAATTAATTGACTTGGTAGATGGAGTGTTAGACGTGCTGCAATAGAATGTGGTAAATAATAATATAATGAATGAAAGTTGAAAGTGTTATCAATCCATCACTATTAATTATTTTGTATATGCAAACAATAGACCCATCAAATCATACATTCAAACTACCAAACAAACACTCGCAACAGAATTCCTGTCATTCTGTTTCATCTATTGCAATCAATCTTTAATATGCTAATTCCATTCCCCTGCAACTGGAACTATCTGCCATTGTTCTTTCCCAATAATTGGAATTTGAAACATTGCAATTACCTGGCCTGCTGTATTGACACACTTGGTAATATCTGTCTCCTTTCTTAGCCTCGCCACAACCAACATATTCCGAGGCCCTCCAAAGAACTTGTGTCATGTGTCCATTAGCTGGAACAGGATCGTCCTCTTCATTTTCAGTCCAACGAGTCAAAATGTTGCTTGCGGGTTTGTCCCCATTACCCCAATGCATGGCCATGTTCTCCCCAATATCTAGATGCCATGAATGGTCAAACTTGCCAGTCCTTGCGCATTCCTCAGCCCATTCCTGTGCCTGATCCTTCAAAAATTTACTCCACTTTAATGCCCTATAACTAACACCAAATCGTTCGTGACTGATTTATGTGGAACAAACGAAACGGGCAAATTTTGTGTAAGAGTTTTGTGTGCAATCATAACGGCAACAATATCACACAGATTGAGTTAGAACTTACTACTTTTTGCGTCTTTTGTTATGCTCTTTCAGCCATTCCTCATCTCGGGAGCTCATATTTCCTTGCATCGGTCCAGATCCGGTCGGGGTTGGATTTGGAGCAGTTGCATCACCACCGCCCAATGATGAAGAAGGTTTTGGAGTTGGTTTCTTCGTTGGTGACGGTGCAGAATTCGATGATTCGACTACATATGTAGGAAACCCAGTGCCTGGTTGACCACCACCAATTGAAGGCTTTGGAGTTGGTTTCGCCACTGGTGGCCCTGGCACAATCTCAGTTGGAAATGGTGTCCCTTCTACTGGCTCATTATTAACGTTGTTTGAGATTTCGGGTGCATCAAATTTGTGCACAACTCTACTCCAGCTATCCGTGGGAGTTGAGAATATTTCTTTTCCATCAAGTTTGACCACATAGCCGCCACCATTCGTAATACCATCATTATAAGAATCGTATGCTACGAATTTATAAAAACCAGGTGCGAGGCACATGGTATAATCTCCGGTGTATGATCCTTCTTTTCTACCAAGCTCTCTCCATGAACCATCCTGTCTAATGGACACAGTCATGAGGTTGTCAGTGTTAGAGTGTTTGTCGGAGAATAAGGTAACACTAAGGGGTGTCTCCGTGCCATCACAGTTCTGGAGTGTCCTGCTACTATGCTCGGGGAGTGGTGGTGAGATGAACTGACCATACTCGCCGTCTTCTCCTCCTTCCATCCATTTGGAAGAAGTTAGCTCTCCAGTCGATGTGTCCATGATAGCATGGGGTTCATTGAAGACTCTTGGCGGTGCTAATGCTTCTCCATCGGAGCCGCGTAGGGCGGAAGAAGCGGCGGCGGTGGTACCGATGAGCGTAGACATTGAGAGATAGGCAAAGAATTTCATCTTGATTTATTATTTTGTAATGTTTGACGGTAATTTTTGTGATATCTTTGAGTCCAAAAGATTATATGGTGCCAATGAAATGAAGCAACGCAGCACGTGTAAAGCAGTGAGGAGTAAATTGGATGGTGTATATGAATCACTCCGAGTGTAAGATTATTAGTGAAGATTTTGCAGGGCCGAGAGTTACTGGAGAATATGTAGGAGGGTGCACAAAAATGTTGAGCCATTGGAAAGCACTGTAGGAATTTTTGGTGAAGGAATGCGGAGAGTTAATGAGTGGCTAGCATCATTGATGATGTGGCTAGTCGGAGGCTCAAGTATTGGATGTTTATTGGCAGTGAATGGGACTTGATATGGACAATTTTGGCGGCTGAGGATTTTTCTTTCAAGCTATGGAAGAGTGGTAGGTGTAATGAAATCAACACAATTTTGGTAAGAAGTTCGTTTATCTTATTTGTTATATAGATTTACAACTAACAAAGATAGAATATTACATTACTGCTTTTGCACTACACTTGAGTGTCAGTTTTCTCACAAAAATTGCGGGAGGGATGTCTTCCCGGAAAAATCAGGGTGTGAAAATTGATGTTCCCGCAAAAGGGTTTGCTAACCACACTCCTCCACCATTCAACCTCAATCAACCAACATCCGTAAAACAGCCAAAAAATCAACTTCATAGTCACTACTACTCGCAGTCTAACCTTGTGTGGCGTGTAGATATACTTCATCATCTTCTGCCGCTGTAAGAGAAAGAAGTCTAAAACATCACTCTTGATTATTTCCATCTTATACTATACACATCATCATGTCATCTCTACGCAACGCCGTCAAACGCATAACACACAAGGAGCGATCACAGCCCCAGGCTCGATCCCATCTCGGTCTTCTCGAGAAGAAGGGCGATTATCGTCAACGCTCTCGTGACTACCATCGAAAACAAGATCGATTAAAATCAATGCGTGAAAAGGTGGCCAATAAAAATCCTGATGAGTTCTACTTCGGTATGCATAAATCACGTGTGGATGGGATGATGGGACGGGATAGTGGACGTCATGTCAAGACCGATGAGGCTAGACAGAAAGAGTTGGAAGAGAGGGGGTTGGGGGCAGATGCTGTCAAGATTATGAAAGATCAGGATCTTGCATATGTGAGGATGCAACGCATGATGGATGGGAAGAAGATTGAACGGTTGCAAAGTTCATTACATTATTTAGAGGGAAGAACTAACAATAATAACGATGTTGATGGAGGAGAAGAAGATGAGGAAGATGGTGCATTAAAGAAAATGGTGGGGAAGAAGAGGAAGCATACTGTCTTTGTGGAGGGAGGGCAAAGTGCCGTCAACAATTTTGATGTGTCGAAGCATTTTGATACTATTCCTGAACTCGTTGGGAGATCATTCAATCGTCCACGAATCAAAGAATTGGAGAAAGAGGCGATGAGGAAACTAGGTGGTAAAGTTGCTCTTAAAGATGCAGATGATGACTATTACAATGATGATGACGATGACAACTTTGACGAGGATGGAAACCCGAAGCAAATACAGTTAACAGAGAAGCAACTTCTAAAGCAAGAACGAGATCAAATGAAGCTTGAACGTCGCATTGCCAAGTCACGCTCGAATGCATACAGTGAGATGGAGCTGAGGAATGAGAGGATGAAGAAATTACAGAATGCTGAGGCGCATTTGATTGTAGAGAAGCAGACGCATATGAAGGGGAGGAGGAGGAAGATTGCAGGGAAAGAAGGTGGTGCAGATGGGAAGCCCGCCGTTTACAAATGGAGGAGGAAGCGTGCCAAATAAGAATCAGTCAAGTGATATTTTAAGGGATGTAAACTTAGACACAGTGGTTATTTGATGCAGCCATAAGTGGGCTAGCTAGTTTTTACAGTAAGAGCCGAATCCAATACTGGTTATCGCGGCATTCAACACAAACCTAATTATGCTTCCAAATTGAATATCCAGCTTGATCCGAGGTTCCTGTCCATCAAACCAGTCCACCCTCCTGCAAAGACTATACAGAGAACATCTTTGGACAATGGCATTGACTCGTGTAATCTCTTGTGCAGAGAGGACTGTACCTGCACCTAATGCCACGAAAAGAGAGTGAAAAATACTCCTTCCTTTGCACTCATTCAGTGCTGCTGGTAGATACCTGCCCATCTTAATCAAATGCTCCAATACAACAACACACGAACCAACCATTAATCCAGCAACGGGTTGCCTTGTGTAGATGGCCAAAGGGAGAACAACGAAAGTAACATGTTCAATCCAGTTTGGAAGAGTGAGGAAGGTTTTAGAAGGCCACTCTAGGATACAAAGTGAGTCTCCCCATGCCCAGCCACGAATTTGATTGTAGCAAAGTTTGCCTCCGTTCCACCAAGGATGCCGCACGACCGCCTCGGGAACTGCAGCTGTTGCGTGCAGACCACAAGATGGATAAAAGTCTTTGTATTGATACACCAGATCAATGTCTTCTCCGCCACCAGTCTTGGGGTAGCATTCTTTGAACTGTATAGTAGGGTTGTATCTAGAACCACGCACTAAGAGGTTTGCAGTTACGGCCCATGGAGGATGACGCCTCAGCTTGCTAACGCCATAGAAGTATCCAACATTGCACACACGAAGCATGGTAGTCCAATTATTAGTCGCTTCAGGGAGCGTTGTCATTCCGGCAAGGACTTTTGCATCGGGGAATCGTTTGATGCCTCCAATGTATGCATCTAGAATATTCTCATCAGGGATAACATCATCATCGAGAAACAGGATCCAGTCAGCAGTAGAGTAGTTGTACCCCGTATTCCTCGCATAACTTGCTCCTCTATTGGCCCCATAATGTATCACGTTGATAAAATAGTTGCCGTTCTTCTCCAGCTGCTTGGCATTCAATTCATTAGATAAATCCTTGACTGCATTTATGTGATCCTTACATGGATTATCAACCACAAACCAAAACTTAACGTAGACACCTTCCCGTGAAGCTCGGAGTGTCGCAATGCGCCGAAGGTAGTCGTTGTTATTCTTTCGGTAGGAAGGGACGACAACATCAAGACAGACCCCACTAGGATTCTGCACATTAACGCACTTCTTCAGCTTTCTTATGTTCATATTCAGAATATGACCTCGCCAGTTAATGTGGTATTTTTGATAGCGAGCATCTCCATCTCCCCCTATAGTGTTCTCAAGTCTACACGATACCTGCCATTCTGAAGCTTCAAACCTACTGTAAAGCTCAAAAAGAAAAGGGTCACCACCTTGATTAACAAATTGCTTTGGTAGTAGAGTACCGAAGTGGGTGAGATGCCAACGATGGATAACAGGAAAAGTTGGAAAGCCTGGGAATGAAAGATCATTCAATGCAACACACGCTGCGCCCAATGGCAAGCCTGTTGCCGTAGCAATTTTTCTGAAGCACCTTTCTATCTTTTGAGGCCAGCCGTGGTCAAGAAGGCGCACGTCATCCCCAAACAGCACAATGTAGTCGTTGCTTGTCTTAGAAGCTAGATGATTCCATATGCGACACAGTTTCCCGTACATCGTGGGCTTGATATCCACAAACACAACTTTGCATGGTATAATTGCATTCAATCTGTCTTTAGCAGGCTGATAGACCTGATCATCAACATCTATCCCTAAAATGCACTCAAAATTATCCAATTGATCAGTGGGGACAGTCTTCTTGAGAGACTCGCAGAATCCTAGTAATAAGTTCCAGCAGCTTTCATCAAAGGAACCATTGTACTGGCTCGACTGTGTAAGATCAGAGAAGCGATTTGTATTAAATGCAGCCTCATCCTTTGAAGAGTGAGAGTGGCGTGATTGTGCCTGCTGTATAATTGTTCTAGAGCAAATCGGCAGCAGGATACTCCAAGTTCCTCCCCCATCGTCACCGGGTAGCTCTTCTTTGATCTGCATCGATACCATCGACTTTGCTCCTCCTAGATCACGTCTTTTGGCAAAATGTGTTACATCTGAATACCTGAAGCAATATTCCAGCTCCTCGTAATTCTCAATTACAGTAGATAAATCTTCCTCAGGATTGGCTTGCTTTACTGTCTCACGAAGAACCTTGATATCGGTGCTTTCTGAAACACCTAAGAAGTTGCAAAGAAGGGGATAGATATTCAACCTAAAATACTCTAAGTCACTGAGATCCTCATAATCTATCCAAAAGGTATCCCTTTGGACGATAGGGGACTTGTACTTATGACGAAATGTGTGCCGGTAGCGATCCAAGAAGTGTTGGAACTTCGCAGGATCAATATTAAACGTAAGATTCTGAGGATATTTGTGGGTCATGTACCGACCAGTCTCATCTGCACGAAGCATGGATACATACACAGCTAGTTCATCTTTTCGATAAAGAATAACCTTCTTCACACGTAGATCTTCAAGTATAGCATCTTGCCACACATGTTCGTTGCGCACATCAGACCAGTGTTCTGGAAACGATTTGAAGCCAACAGCTTTGAATGATGGCTTGATAGGTTCATTCACACCACAGGACTTACCAGACCAAATAAAGTCAAGGAAATCGTTGGGAAACAAATCTCTGATTAAAGGTGTCCATCGAGGTGGCGCTTGACACTCATCACCATCTGGTGGTGGTGGATTCAGAGATTTTGGATAGTATGTGAAGATATCGATCGGATTGAACAATTCATTGTGCATGATGATTTCAGGGTGATTGTATAAAATTCCACAGAGCAAATTTGATCCAGTTCGCTTCCAGGATAATACTGCAAAGCGGGTCTGTGGGCTAGGACGTAAAAAGTGTGCTAGCAATCGCTTGCGGCGATCCTTTGAGTATGGACGTTTTAAGTAGAGGATTGCGTCGGCAATACCTGTCATGGCTGAACTGCAGTTATGAAGGAGAAATCGATGGCATCTGCCAACGCTAGAGTCTCTCTGGAGGACTACAACACTTCACAACAGATGCTACCATACTACTTCTTCTTTTTTGCAGAAGGTTGCAGAAGAAGTTGAGGGGAGAGAATCTGAAAGATACGCTACCACTAATGTTAAACCCTATCTATCGTAGTTTTGCCCTCTAGGTACAGTGAATATCCATTCTCTTCTAAAGAAGAAGAAGTGCAGCTTCTTTAATACTTTTGGTTGTACAAATCCAACAAAATTTGTGGACCAGTTCCTTCAAGAAGCTCCCCTTTGGACACTTTCAAGTGTTCGAAGACCTCGTCATACGTTTTGACTTTCCCCATAGCTACACGGATACCAACATGATGTGGACGAAGCTCTGACCACGAATTGATACCTGACGCCTCCATTATTTCGATACAGGCTTTTACAGTTTCTCTGTGGAAATTAGCCACTCGAACTTGTTTTGATGCGGGATCAAGCCCCCAAGTAAGTTCCGGATTTTGAGTTGTGATGCCGGTAGGACATGTATTTGTGTTACACTTCAGAGCTTGGATACATCCAAGTGAAAAGAGGAAGGACCTTGCCGCGTTGCAAACATCAGCCCCCAGTGCAAATGTCCTGTACCTGTTGAGACCGGGAAGTAGTATTATATTCAGATGACAGTTAGTGTGAGTGATGAAGGTTAGGATAGAGCAGCAAACTAGTCAAAGTTTTATATACAACTCACATAGAAAAACCTGATATCACCTTCCCGCTACCAATGAGAGTAACTTTGGATTGAGATTTGTCAACGGGATCTCTTAATCCCACACCTACTAGCATTGCATGTGCATAGGAGAGACCAAAACTCAGTGGCATCCCTATATTGTTACTGAATTCAGGAGGCGCAGCTCCTGTTCCTCCTTCGGTACCATCAATTGTGATAAAGTCGGGTGCTTCTCCCGTTTCTACAAAGGCTCGTACAAGTGCAGCGAACTCTTCTGGGTGACCCATACATAACTTCATCCCAATGGGCTTGCCCTTGGATAGAGTACGTAGCGTATGGATAAATTCACAAAGCTCATATGGATTGGAGAATGCTGAATGACGAGAAGGAGAGATACAATCATGTGTTACCGGCCATGGTAGATTCCTTGCATCTGCAATTTCCCTCGTTATCTTCTCTTTAGGGAGCATTCCTCCATGGGCTGGTTTAGCTCCTTGTGAGAGCTTAATCTCGATCATTTTGGCATACTGAGCATTCTCTTCAAAAAGATCTGGATCAAAGACTCTAGACCCATCATTGGCAAAGCCTCCGCATCCAAAATAGCCCGTTCCGATATTCCAAACGAGTGAACCTCCTCCTTCTTTGTGAAATCTACTCATTGATCCTTCCCCGGTGTTGTGATAGAAATTACCTAATTTTGCACCGCTGCTTAGTGCTAGGATTGCTCGATCTGAGAGTGCTCCGTAGGACATTGCGCTGATATTCAGTAAGGAAGCTGAATAGGGTTGAGTGGTATTATTGTTATGCTGCCCAATAATGACTCGCTGCTCACCAAGTTTCGTTGGGTACATACTATGATTAACCCACTCAAACCCAACTGCTTGAACATCTCTCCTTGTACCGAACGGCATAGCACAATCAATACCCTTTGAACGCTCATAAACAATAGTTCTCTGAGCACGTGAAAAGGGTACAGCTTCATTATCCCCCTCAACAAAATATTGACGTATTTCAGGACGGATCATTTCAAGTAAGTAACGCATGTTTCCCAACACTGGAAAGTTACGACGGATAGTCTGATTAGTTTGCTTGATATCATTCAAGCCCACGGCCCAATAGACAGCAGTACCACAAGCCAATCCTAATGTGCATGCGGGATAGTCTGCCATGGCCAATGCAGGGACTGATAGTGCTAAACCATATCCGACTTTCTTAAAGCTGTCACGTGACCAGTGTTCAATCCAATCGGGCAAACCCGCAGATACAGATCGAACAAAGGATGATTTCTTTGATGATTTGCCTACGCTTCTGTCATCGCTTGAAGAGGAGAAGAAGACTCTCGTAACATGGATTGGATTTGGATGAGTTAGATGATGCTGCCGAGTTCGCAGCATCGTCGCATGGTGACATCTACTCAACATGGTGATAGGATGGCTATTGAATTAACAATCTGTAATAATCAAACCTACCCGTTGGTTAATTCAATTTCTCTTTGGGTTCGCGGATGATCGTCGAGACAATACACTGTTGGTGTGACTTCGCCATTATTGTAATGACATGTTGGTAGAAAATTAGGAGCTACAACAAGA
>JALLBI010000016.1:0-26833 GCA_036940125.1 Mediolabrus comicus
CCAAGAAATGAAAACCGCAGGGCCAGCTGCGGTTTTCATTTCTTGGTCAATAGCTGGCTTGGCAGCATGTGCGAGTGGTTTATGTTACGCAGAGCTGGGGGCACGTTTCCCATCAGCAGGTAGCTCATATGTTTATGCCAAAGAAACAATGGGCGAACTGGCATCGGTAATAGCTGCTGCTTGTCTGACACTAGAATATACGGGTTCTGCAAGTGCAGTTGCAAGATCATGGGGGGATAAGGTTGTAACTTACATCAGATCACGCAATGGTGATTCAATATTTATTCCAATACTGGATCCCGGGCTGGGTATCAATCCGTGTGCATTTGTCGTATCTTTGGGCTCTGTAATTTTATTGCTAAAGGGCGTGAAAGAGTCGAAGTCCGCGACAAACTTTTTCTCAACATTGAACGTGTCACTGGTGCTTTTTATGGCGATCATGTCAATCACATTAGCCAAGAAGGAGAACCTGACGCCGCTAATCCCACCACAATTTGGTACATCTGGGATACTAAGAGGAGCTACTTCATCATTTTTTGGATATATCGGGTTTGACGAGATTTGTTGCGTGTCAGGGGAGGTAAAGGATCCATCGAAAAATGTGCCACGCGCTATCATCTTAACCTTGCTTATTGTTACTGTATTGTATATCTCAGCATCCCTTGGGCTAGTCGGTATGGTGCCATATGAACAAATAAGTCAAACATCTGGGTTTCCTAACGGATTCAGATACGCTGGGTATGAGTGGGCTGCGGAGATAACAGCTGTGAGTCATCTACAATTTTCTTGATCTTCTTGTGGCATCATTTTCCATTTTCAAAGGCTCGTCTAACAAAACCTTGTTTCAGCTTGGTGAATTGGCCGTCCTTCCTCTTGTAGTTTTGGTAACGATCATGGCTCAGCCGCGGTTGACTTATGCAATGAGTGTTGATGGATTACTCCCTCCGATATTTACTGACATGGATAGCTCCGGAAATCTAATAGAAGGTACTAGGATAGCTGGAGCCGTTATGGTGATGTAAGTTCAATGCGATAAATTCAATCTGCTTATAATCTTATGCCCGTACTCTTCTGAGCTAACCTTTATCTGCAATTCACTGTAGAATCGCAACACTGGTTCCGTTCACATATCTCGATGATTTGATCAGCTCAGGCATTCTGCTTGCCTTTACGATTACTGACGCAAGTGTTATCCTAGTAAGACAAACATCACCCACCAATAGTCTCCATTCTCTAGAAAAGAAAATGATTGCATTTAACACACTATCATTTGTCACTGGCTTGTTTCTACGCAATTGCTCCTCCAGTGAGGCCACCGCACGATGGATACAGACACTTACAATTCTCGCATGTTTATGCACGCTGTTCATCGGCTATCAAATACAAACACACTGTAGATGGACTCGAAATGAACAAAGCAACAGACTGTTCTTGACACCATTTGTTCCGTTGTTGCCTCTAACTGGGTGCTTTGTGAATCTATATCTAATAGCACAGCTGGAGCTTAGTGGATTGCTGGCAATCGGCGGTTACGTTGGGTTCTTTGTTGGGCTATATTTGTATCATGTGCATGTATCAAAGCGTAGCTGGAGACATGTTTTAGCAGAGAGGTCAGTGTCAATGCACTTATAGAAAAAAGTGCAAACGTACACAGTTTAGACGCAAAGTCAAAGCGTCGATGATGGTAACTGAGTGAAGGATAGCACAGTTCCAACGAGGAAAACTAAAGTCGAAACTGACAACTGCCCTATTGCACTCAACCTTTTGGTGGGAATTAAGAAGAAGCCTATAGCAGTGCCTAACGACTGTACACCTGTTGAGGAGAGGTCAGCCCAAGAGTCTCAGCAGATAACAGCGAAATGCACACACAATCAGTATGAACTCACACTTATACCAACCCACAGCACGCGAATGATTATCTCCCGTTTTGTAGAGACAGCCTATAAGCCAATAAGAATAAACCTGAATCTGAGCATCAGCAAAGCCCCACATTGCAAACGCTAATGATGGCACAATTGCTCTCATTTCTACAATATCATGTTGTGTCGCCACGCTATGCTTTGTAGAGATCTCTTGACAAAATGCAATTACGTCAGCTCGCCAAAAACACGTTGTGGGCCATAGAGAGATTTCCCTCGAAATAAATTTCCATTCATTTCGATGTCTAACGACTCAAGATTACGCCAAAAGGAATCTATTCCCTCTAAGGTGGTGCTGTCGGTGGTGGCACCAATGACTCCTCACACTCTATGCTTCCGTCTGCAAATAACAATTCGAAGGGTACGACGACACTCACTTCGTTAGACTTGTGACAAGAAAATAACTTTCGGCGATTGTAGAACTCTTTTAACTCTGACAGAGAGGGGCTGCGGCTCTTCTTTTCTATGTTAAGGTCGAACACAAGTAATTCAGATTATTAATTCCTACGTTGTCATCGCTGATTCGTCCGTAGGTAGATTTAATTCCTACACGTTAAAATTATCGCCAACGAGTACCGCTCTAAAATCACACCTCCAATAATTGATGCGTCTATCGTTCGGGCGTGGCGCGCAAGTCAATAGTTTAACTACTATTGACTAGTAGTTAAACTACTATCAAAAGTATACTAATTCCTACGTATATTTTGAAAAAACCTACACAAAAAAAATCACTCCATGGCTTCCGCCCCCCACGATGACAGCCGCTGCGCTACTACGCCTATAATTATAACCGCACTTCGAATTACATTGAAATATCGAGTACACGACTTCTCTATAGTATGCTCTCGACCCCCGACGCGTTGGCTGTA
Organism: Mediolabrus comicus; assembly: GCA_036940125.1. Classification (NCBI taxonomy): domain Eukaryota; phylum Bacillariophyta; class Thalassiosirophyceae; order Thalassiosirales; family Thalassiosiraceae; genus Mediolabrus; species Mediolabrus comicus. Next base: position 2,789 of record JALLBI010000016.1, read on the forward strand.
TTAAATTCGCCGCCCCACGGATCATCTGCCGCCATACGTAAAGGACATAATTCATGTAATTTTTTACAACATGCCGCTCAATAATGATGGTTGTAAACCAATGGTAATATTGCCAATGAACGTCTGATAATTCGCAGGATCCCTCTCATATATATGAAGGTTGATTAATTGCGGTCAAATCATGATGTTCTGGTATATAGGTGTCCTCATTCATTTCAATCCCACCGAGAAACAATTTTTCAAATTTCATATCCCCGCCGACATATACGTCACCATCAATGCCAATATATCGCAACCCCACCCAAATCCTCAGCACCGAAACGTTCTATACATATAGCTCCATCGTCCCATGCAGTGAATTTGTGATCAATGCAGTTTATATGTCGACTTTTGTTGCATAGCGTATAATAATAGTTAGACTCTTATTTCGTATGTTATGTTTGGTATGCATTAATGATGTTTTGTTGGTGCTATTTCAATGTTTTGAAAAGCTATATCGACGTAAAATTTTACGCTCGTTCCGATTATGCACTTTAAAACGTCTAAAAGTGACTTTTTGGGGAAGTTATAATGAAATAAAGTGAAAAATAGTAGTTTAACTATTATTTTTGGGCGCGCCGCGCCTGAACGATAGTGGAAATTGACTTTCCTTTTCAGCACCTCTCCTCTCTTGCTACTTCTCCTCTCTTCTCTTCTTTGCCTCCTTCTCTCCCTGTGTGACGGTCTGGATGGCTGTACGGCTTCTTCCTTCTTCAATCACTGACTTACTGACACGCTTCTTGCATAATCACGCACTGCCTTGAAGACGATGGCTCTACGATTGGCATCTTCCTCTTTGGCACGGCGGCTTCTTACCAATCGTGTTGGCAGGTCATACACCAACTTGGCGGCGGTGAGGGTTGTTGGTCGCAGTAACGGTGTTTGTGCTGCCCATGAAAATGGGCGTCGTGAGGAGATAAATGCTGCTACGATGAAGCGTCAATTCAATTGGCGATTCATGGCAACATCTGCCGCCCAAGAGCAAGAAGATGAAGATGATGACGATGATATCGACTTGGAAGTTCAGGAGGCAAATGAAAGGTGGGTCTTAAAAATAATGTGCATACTTAACATGCCACTTTGTGTATCTGTTTTTCCTGTTGTTTCTCACCATCTAATACCAACCAAATGTCTTTCCTACGCCTATGATACTCAGATGTTCAGGACATGTTCATATCAAGAAAGACAATTTCGGTCAGTGGGGTGTGTTTACATCGCGTCCGTATACTCAAGGCTCCGTCGTCATATCATCGAATCTTCTTCCAGCTAATAGTAACCTTGTCAATGAATCAAATCCATCTACGACATCATGTTCTCACTCCATTCAAACAAATTGGTCAACGCACATCCTGATGGATTTGCCAGCTAGATTCTTAAATCACTCTTGTGAACCAAACTTGTCGGTAGCAAAAGACTTGAATGAGAATCAGTCATATGATTTCATTGCATTGCGTGACATCAATAAGGGAGAGGAGGTTAGATTCGATTATGAAACTACAGAGTATGAAGTTGGTGCCTTTGAGGATTGTGCATGTAGTGTAGATAGTTGTAGGGGGACTATCAAGGGGTTTAAACACAACAGGGATGTAATTTTGGAGAAGTATGATGAGACAAACATTGCAGGCTATCTGACTAAGTGATGGAGAAATAAACAATGAAAGTGCTTCACAGAACAACTTCTTTAGAGATAACTTTATCTTTATGAGTATGGTAACTACTACTAATTGTTCGTGATGTAGACACACATACCAACTCAAAATTATGCCCCATTATTCATATAGAAAGGATGCCCACTATGTTTCAGTATGGCTAAACACCTTTCCTCTTCCCCATAGACTCGCGTCATCCATCTGTCGCCTTTACTCTATTTCCACCTACTTGTCAACCTCCTTGTGATCAAAGAGATGTCCTTCATGTCTAGTTATGTGAGCAATCACCCACTGTGAATTCGTCCATGCTACCCGTCCATCTTGTGTTGCCTTCTCCCAGTCACAGTAAGAACCTCCACACGACATGATAGGATCATTCAAGGACATGAGAGCAAAGGGTTCAAGATATCGTAGGAACCAGCTACAATCAATTAGAGCGGGCCAATTTGTCCACCGATGCTGATGAGCAGTGGTACAATCCCACGGAACGCCCTCAGCTGGACAATTCCATGCCTTGCTTTCATCGGTATCTCCTACATAACCCCTCAGACCTATGTGAGGGACTCCTCGTTGTGATAATGCAATGGCACTTCGGAAAATACTCTCCAATTGATCTTTCTTCTTGTCTCTCGGCCCATCGGCAATTATCCAATCCTTCTCCAAGAATAGCAGCAAGTTCTCACCATTGGGGTGCGACGATGGGTGCTGTTCCGCCATTCGACAAAACGTAGATATTGCCATTCCTGGATTTAAGTTTTCTTCAGCTGAACCTGTAATCGTCAAGGGATGTCTATTGTTGAGCTTATTTTGTTGGAATGCATCCAAGACCTGGTCATCGAGTTCAGATCGATGATTGACTTGCACAAACACATCTTGGGAAGCAATACGGCGAAAAAGGTCGTGTTCAAGCCAGTTGTGTAGGCTGTTGTTCAGTGATAGCGGTGACTCAAAGCTTAATACTCCAGTGAAGATTGGCTTGTCTTCAACACCAAAATCTGGCATTTGATCCCAGTTCGTTACACTCTCCGTTTCGGGATTATTTGCGCATGACTGCTCGAAATAAGGCCGACTTATCTTTGACAAATACTTATCTTTTGTGGGAGTGGGATCCAATCTTCCGTTTCCTTTACGGCATTCACAGTTCTGGAGTGGATGGTGTACAAAGCGTTTATAATAGCTCCCCGTGGCCTTGGATGGTGGCTGAATAACACGTGCTTCAGTAGTTCCGTCTTGATAAAGATTCTTTGGTACTGATTGATATATTGCTTTCAATTCTTGGTTCGCATATGGGACGGGTACCAAGCCTTCTGGACATCTACACATGCTGCTAACGTGAGTATCTCGTGATTCCTCTGTCGAGAAGGAATTGTGGTTATAATTCTGCTGCTAATGCTTGGCCTTGAAAGATGAACTCCAGCCAACAGTCCCAAAGCAAACAATAGAAAACCAGCGCCAATAAGGACTGGCGTAGACGTCGAACGTGTCATGGTGGATGTCGATGAAAGATGAAGAGATCAGTCATGCAAACGTCTCGATGGGTCATGTTTCTTTATTATGATGATCCTCCCTAAATTTAAAAGAATGCTATGTAGTTCACAAGCGATGCGTGGTGATGATTCAAGTGATGACTTCGCGAGAGTCATTTGTTGTGTCGTAGCGGTACTTAGCTTATTCTCCAACTCAGATGACCTCGATTTTTATGTCTCTCCTTCTTCATACATCGCTCCTCTCCCAAAACAATAACAGCCTCACAGCTTTCACACTACTACAAAACAACGATGTGGTCAAAACAAATTCTTTCCGCGATCTTTGCTCTGCCGGCGGTCATCTGGATCTGCTGGTATGGACTGGTGAAGGTGAAGTTGACCGGTGATCTGAACAATGACGAAAACACTCTGCCAGCTGGCCGACGCAAATTGCTCGGTGTTGGCCGTGACCTCCTTGAAGAGTTTGTCGATCCCAAGTCAGTCTCTCTCCGTGCTACAGCTACAGCTACAGCTACATCTGCTGTTATTGATGTGCAAACGGATGCATCGCAACCCAGACCCAGAGTCTCTTACATTACCAGCTTCTGGGAACAAGAAAGTGGATCGGAAGTTCATCCACATCGACGCGAAATTGAAGCATCGCTGTTGGTCAACATGCTCAACCCACACTTTGATCAGATCGTTGTGTTTCTCGATGGAGTGAAGGAAGGTGCCAATTGTCGTCTCTTCCTCGATGGGATGGTCCAGCTTGGTCGTACGCTTGGCATCACATCATTTCCCACCACATCGATTAATCATGCCGACCTACACTCCAAAGTAACATGCGTAGGCTCACCATATGGCCAACCAAACTATTATCAAATGTTCCAGAACGCAGTATCAGACTATGTAACTGGTGACGTTGTTGTCATGGCCAACGCTGACATGGCATTTGATGATACCATCTCACTTGCACGCCACTTGAATCCAGAAGTCCTTGTAGGGTTGGGAACGAATGGATTTTCTAATAAGATGCCACAAGATGTGAAGGCTATCTATGAACAAATAGTAGGCACTCCATCACCTACTCACATGGACGAGGATCGGTGTGCTTCTGCAAAAAGATGGTCATGGTCATGGGATACATGGATCTTCTATAAGAGTAAGCTTGAAGGTAGATTGCAGTCCGAACTATTCACACGTCAAAACGAGAACCATGAATCGGAACACTTTAGCATGAATGAGCTTGGGGCTGAGAATGCTGCATTAGTGGCTTTGCAGCGGACTTACCCATTTACGTCGATATATAATGCATGTGAGAAGATCAATTCTTGGAGTTTCCATTTGACACCAAAAACACACCATGTGCGTAGCACACCTTGGTTGAAAGAACCTGGTAATACTGAAGGTGAAAAGGTGTCACGCCCGTGGGAATCGATGAACAAATTTCCAGCATGTTTTCGCCGCAACAACTGCTTCTTAAATTGAATGTAGTTCATGCGAACACATGTGACATGTCTAGCTTTTATCAATATGCACAGAAGGAGACAGCTGTTAATAAATTGGTTAAATTAACATAGCAACTCTCCTATACATGTTTCCATTTAATTATGTTTATCCATTCTCTAAAAAGGATGGCCTCCATCTTTGAGGTCAATCCAAACCTCACCTCTCCTTTTCCCCATTGAATGGACTGCATCATACTGAGCAAACACAACATAATCCTTACTCTCGTCTGTTGGAACCAATCCATCCCGTTTCAACAAGTCTCGTAATTCTCTATCAGCATTTCGTACTACCGGTCCCATGGCAGCATCTTCAAATGTACGGATGGCAATTATTCGTTCTGAACGGGATGCAATATTGATACTTTTCCATTGACCATCGCCTGCCTTATCAATTGCCACGGCCGGAGGAGGTGGTGCCTCAGTCCCCTCACCGGGTAATGTAAATTTTAATGGCCACATCATCATTTTCTCCTTATCTTCGACACTATCATCATCAACATTATCATCATTCCAAACTTTCATAATCGATGGAGCCAATGCATTCATTCCCTTGGCAAAAGCACCGAGACTACCAAATCCATAATCTCTTCGTTGATATGGTGTTTCAATACCCACAAATCCAGGATATTTACGTATTTCATACCCATTGCCACGTCGTAATAATAGGTATGGTAATTCCGGAGCAGCAGTGGGTGCAAGGAATCCATCTGGTGCTAGTTGCGCCAAAAAGTCATTGACTGCTATAGACTTTGATACCTTTTGATATTGTTCCTTCACATTCGTCGATGATGTGTTGGGTTGAATATTAATTGAATCCCAGTAATCAGTTTGTCCAACAATTAATAATCCTTCTGGTCCACCCACCTCAAGTTTGTAGACGGAAACTCCACTAAATACAGCCTCAGGTGACCACGGTAATATCTTGGCAGTTAGCCGTAATGTCCATCGTGTAACAATATCTTCTACATGACGACCATTATTGACAATCTCACCACCGGTAACTGAATGTAAATTAATTCCCGCTCCATCAAACAAGACCTTTCCCATTAATGTCCGTCCCGCTAACATATCCACGTTTTTACGATACGAATCAACACCCGAAAGTGATGTCATGGGATCATCGAATGTAACATCAGGTGCATACCAACTATCGACCATGGGGTTGAAGAAGGATGTGTATTCCTTGGCTAAAACACGCTTTAGTTTGGAGACAGCTGTGGTCAATGATTTCAATTCAGTTTCATCATCGGTGGTGGAGGATGTAGATTCTGCGGCACCAGCTTCGGCGGCGGTGGAAGACAGTATGACATCATGGCGACGAGAGCAGCATGAGCGAGTAGTAGAAGAAAATGCGTCTGCTGCCGGGCAGGCTAGCAGCGCTGCTACCAAGAGTACTGCTGCTGATGATGATGATGGTAGCTTCATGGTTTAGTTTGCTTTTATGACGGTAGTTATGGCATGCTGCAGCTGCACATCATTGTCATCGACTCGTCGACCGTCGACTCAGTTTTTGGTTTGATGACGTGGGCCGCGCAATAAATGAGACGGTCATCTTATTTTTTGCGGCAAGCCTCACCTTCACTCTCTTCGATCTTTTCTGCACTTAAATGGTGGTGATTCTTCTACTACGCTACCATACCTTCTACTGCGCCCATCAACACAGCCTGATTGATACTACTATATGCCTCTACCATCTCTATTTGCAACAAGACGGCGGCTAGCTGCTGGTTGGCTCTTCTTGATTGGTCGTCGGGCGGCAGTCACAACCGGATTTCAATTTCATTCACCACCTTCCGCGAGGTGCATATTATCTTCGCCTTCAAAGCATCACGAATATCGCTACAAATACGACAGAGCAGCAGCCTTTACAGCATCGAAACGACATAGTAACATGTCAACGACTGCAAGCTACAGCAGCGATAGCAACACAGCTGCTGTCACCGTGGCAGAATTGCCCACAAAATGGTCCGAGACCATCAAAACTACAACAACAAATAATAATAATAATCAAAATGCAAATCTTTACGATCCCAAATATCTCTTCCCTCCACTCTCTTCCAGCTCACACAAGGGCTCACATGGACGTATTGCCATCCTCGGTGGCTCGAACAAATATACCGGTGCACCGTACTATGCAGCTCAAGCGGCACTAAATTGTGGTGTCGATCTTGCCACCATATTCTGCGCAACGGAGGCCTCAGTTCCCATCAAATGTTACAGTCCCGAACTAATGGTCCAGGGCGTTTACTCAATTCAACAATTAGATGAATTATTACAAGAGGAGGAGGAACTATTGGCTGAATTGGAAAAATACAAACACAAGAATGATTTGATAACAGTTGACAACAGTGACGAGAACAACAACAATGGTGACGATATTGCATCTAGAATCTCAATAAACAAATTACTATTAGAACATGATGAGTCCAATAGTAGCAGACAGAATGATTTGATGATCCAAAGTGAATTATTAGATGATACCAAAAAGATGGATGATATAGTGACCAAGTTACAAAAAGTGAAGCAGTTACAAGAATCATTACAGGAGTATAAGTTACGTCAAGAGGAATGTATTGTCAAGAGTGTTCAGGATATTACGGATGTGTTTGTAACGTTGCATGCATTATGTGTTGGGCCTGGATTGGGACGTCATCCTTTGGTGTTTAAGATTGTAGAGCATGTCCTACGGGTGGGTATGGAATGTAATTTGACATTGATTTTGGATGCAGATGTGTTATATATGTTGAGTTTAGATGAATATCGTGAGTTGTATGATGAGTTATTGCGATATGAAGGGTGTATTATGACACCAAATGTGATGGAGATGAAACGATTATCATCATCGCCATCCTCCTCCTCTTCTTCTTCGATATTGGGTGATAGTAGTGGGAAGAATAACATTATTGTGGAGAAGGGACATGTGGACGCCATTTCAAGAGGAGACTTTGCAATGCAATGTGCCGAAGAGGGTGGTCTAAAACGAAGTGGTGGCATCGGAGACGTCTTGGCAGGTACGATTTCGGCGTATATGGCCTGGTATGCCATCCTGAAAGGAAGTGATGCTGTGCAGGGATTAACGCAGCAACGAGCATTCGCCACATGGACAGCGTGTTGTACTGTGAAGAGAGCTACCAAACTTGCATTTGAGAAGAAGCGGAGGGCAATGTCTTCAAGAGATGTTCTGAATGAAATTTGTGGAGTAATTATGAACATAGAGGAAGATATAGACAGAGATAGGAGGAAATAAGAGCCCGTGACATAATTATCATCAACAAATTTACCCCCTAACCTGCCATAACCTAATATTCACCACTTTGGTCTGCACGGGCATAGCCTCTGGTGTTTTCGCATCGAGTCCACGAGCAACGATGTTGTACTTTTCACTTCTTTCAGCTTCGAGCCACTGACATAAATATAAGGCGAAGCCAATGGTACCTTACCACTGCGTTCAAAGACTACAACCCTGCAGTCACTACTTTCCAAACCACTCGACTTCAAGTCTGGATTCGAACCATGACAATGACCATTAAACTTCAAGTCTAGATTCGAACCATGACAATCATTTCCCTCCCCCTCTTCACAGCATGGCAATTCAAAGAGACGTGACCATCTCTTGACCCCGTCGCGACTTTTAAGCAACAGCAAACCCGAGGATGCATCTTGCTTGAAGAGTGTGCGACACAATGACCCCGTCGCGGTGGTAACCAATTCATAGGTTAGCCTGTTCTCTGAGTTTTCATCTGATAGAAACTCCACAATAGATTGTTTGATCATGCCAAACGCTCGCTTCACATTTTGGACAGATGTTGACGTAAACACAATTTTCATTGGTCCCTGTTTGTCCAAAATACGAATGTTGCAACCTGTCTCTGACTGAATCGCCTTCGTTTTGTTACCTCTCACTCCGATAAGATGGCCGAACAATGTACCCTTTTGCCCACTCTTTGTCTTGGGCACCCAAGACGGAACAGTAACTTCGTAGGCCACCTTACTATCGTCTTCAATCTTGGCAAATTTTGATGGGCGTTCTGTTGCTTCAAATTCAGAGCTTCTTCTTGGTTCAGATGACAATGGTGGCTCCCATCTATTAGCCATTTGAATTTGAGCCGGCTGTTTGAGGCTATCGCTGGCTGTCGCGGTTGATGATAGAGTTTGTTTCTCACTAAGTGTATCACTCTTCATGTTGACTGTGCGTGTAGTTTCAGCTGCGTTGGAACGTCTTGGTGAAATATCTTCTCGAGTCTCATCATGCACTTCTTTCTCTTCCATCGTAGTCGTAGTAGCTTCTTTCAATTTATTTCCTCTCACAACTTCACTTTTGCTGTGTGCTTCCACTTCTTTACCTCTGTACTTGATACGCTCTGCAGCAACACCACCCTCGATAGTGAGACCACCTTCCTCTTCTCCTGAATATTGCACAGAATAGGTTACCACTCTGCACCCATCTTCTCCTTTATCAACATTCGGAGCAACGATGGTCCCATCCATTGCTCCCTTAGTATTGGATTTTTCAACTTTCACTGGACATCCTATGGCGTAGACAAGCTTGTGCTCGTATAGGATGATTTCATGTTCGGTCGGCGCCTCAGATTGCAACTTATACACATACTTCGTGGTTCCAAAGTAGTGGTACACCTCTGTAACAATTGCTGCCTTGGCCCTCAAAATCTTTGGCTGTATCTTGGAGTTCCCCACATTATACCAGACCTTACAACCGATAGGAAACTTTGTTCGAGATGCCAAGGTTGGTGGCAACGGTAGTAGATTGTCGAGATCAATATCTTCGTCTTCGCCCTCCGTATCGGTTTCGGCTTGATAGGCATTCTGCCCCTCTTCCTTCACTTGAGCCGTAGACAGGACTTCATCCGGCAATCCGGCCATCATCTTGGTTGTTTACACTGCCTGCTGCTGTGGATAGAAGTAGCCACAATCCTTGTTCTGCGATTGCGATGAGCGATGCCCATCATGTCATCTCAGCCGTTAGTTTTGGCATCACTGAACATCTCGCAAACAAAAACTTTGAGAAAACTGAGCGTAAAAGTCGCAGCGGTTAAGAAAGACACACATTCAATTTTTTGTAGAGGTTCTCAGACACCCATCTAAGCATGTAACATAATAATCATCATCAACTTTACCCCCTTATTCACCACTTTGGTCTGCACGGGCATAGCCTCTGGTGTTTACGCATCTCGTCCACGACCATCAATGTTGCACTTTTCACCTCTTTCTGCTTCGAGCCACTGACATAAACATAAGGCGAAGCCAATGGTACCCTTTCACTGCGTTCAAAGACTTCAACCTTGCAGTCACTACTTTCCAAACCATTCAACTTCAATGGCAGTAAGAATAAGCCATGATAATTGCCTCGTTCACAGCATGGTAACTCAAAGAGGCGTGACCATCTCTTGACCCCAGCATGTTCACTGAGAATCAAACCAGAAGATGCGTTTCGTTGGAACAGATTGTGACACAATGTCCCCTTTGCTGTCGCAGCTAATTCGTAGAGCAGTCTATTCTCTGAATTCTTATCCGCCAGAAATTCTACCAGAGACTTTTCAATCATGGAAATGGCCAATCGAATCTTCTCAAAGTTCGCCGACTTATCATTCTGCGTCCTTTCCTTCCCCCTCCGTGTCCGTTTGCGATTTTTCTTTGGCTTGATAGTAATCCTCATTGGTACATCATCGGCATTATGACCTGAAACATGCATCCAACAACCCGTCTCTGATACAAAATGTTTTTGTTTGTGCCCCTGAAATACACCTCCCGCGGTCGGAGCTCCAATAAGATGAACTGTCAAAATGTTAGTGAAATAAGATGGATTGGAGTAGGAACTTGCTTTCGTCATAGGAGACTTACTAAATAAACGTTTGCGATTCTCTCTTCCCCACTGCCCTGTCCACCACGAAGGGATAGTAAGTACACATTCGTTCTCATTGTTGATCTCCACTCTGCCATTGTTTGCCTCAATCTTGACTTCCTCTCTCTTGACTGCTTTGTTAGGACGTTGGTTCACAGAAGACTCAAATTCTTGTTCCCTCTTTCGTTGCAATACTGGCGGAGGCTCCCACCTATCAGCTTCAAGAGAGGCTCTACGATCAATAGCAAAAAGCTGACTTGATGATTCTGAGGCAAGAGAGGCTCTGCCATCATTTAAATCCACCTTAGCTGATGATTGATATGAAGCATGTGATCGATCTTCCCCACCCTTCTCTTCTTCATCTGTAATAGGATTACTTTCCCCCTTTCCATCCACACCACAATCTTCTTTCCGTATATATTTGATGCGTTTAGCATCGACTCCTGATTCTATAGTAATATAGTCTTCCTCCTCAAATTGAACAGCATAAGTAAGTTTTTGTTTCCCATCGCTGTCCTTTCCTCGCTCCAGATATACAACGATGCCATTCCTTGTTCCATCTGCATCTGCGCTTGCAACCATCACAGGACAAGTTATTGCGTAGGCAAGTTTTTCTTCGTATACAATTATTTCATTCTCCGTCGGAGCAGAAGTCTTTACTTTGTATACTCGCCGTCCATTTTCAAAGTGAATATAAACCTCTCTTACAGTACCGATCTTTGCCTGAAGATGACTCGATGCAGACAAGCGCCGAAGATTACACAATACCTTGCAGCCGACAGGATATTTCGACAGTAATGCTAATTTGGGCCCAAGAGTTTGTAGGTAATCGACATCGATACCTTCATCACTTTCAGAATCGGTTTCAACACAGTACGCATCACCGGTTTGCTCCTCTTTGACTTGAACCAGCGTCGACATTTTTCACTCACAAGATTTTACTACAATACTAACCTTTAAGCTATAGTCAAACCTACTTATTTCCTTACTTATTGTTGACCCCTGGCGCCTCATCAACAAGATGACAGGTAATTCAACACAAGCGTTATGAGTGAGAATAAGAATTGGTGGTTTGATGGAGAGATGGAGGTGTGGATGTGCGACGACGACGTCACAAAAATGATGAGAAAGAAAGCTGTTATGTATGGTATGTACAAGTCGCAACGGTTTAGAAAGACAAAAGTGCAACTCTCTTAGATAGCTTATTTCACTTGTCTACTCTCTCCATCCCAATGGGGTTGCTTTCCTCCGAGTATCATAAAATGTCTTATCCAGTTCAACAATATCTACCACTTCGGCGTGCAACCACATCCTCTGCCTTGATGGCGCTTCATCTTATCCTTGACCTGGAGAACAGCATCTTTCACATCTTTGTGTTTTGTGCCTCGAATAAGAACAAACGGCGAAGTGTACGCCAGTGGTACGTCAAAGTCATCACCAAAGAGCTCTATAACGCAGTCGCCAGCTAATGGTAGCTCGAGCCGTGTTAAGAACTTTCCATGATATTCCTTGCGTTCTTCTTCTCTTTCCTTGTATGGCAAATCGATTAGAGCACACCAGCTTTGAATTCCATTCATTTCTCTATACACCATGTTACAACCATCATTTCTCTTCACTTTAAAAGAACCTTCGGCAGACCACATTAAGTCATACAGCATTCTGATGGAGGAGTTTTCATCTGATATAAAATCGACGAGAGATTCTTCTATCATGCTGATTCCTTTCGTAACATTCTCCTGCGATCTCGATGTTATGTCAATTTTCATCGGTTCGTGCTTTCCTGAAATGTGAACTCTGCAGCCCGACCTTGATTCGATCAACTTTTGTTTGTAACCAACTCTTTTGCCATCGTCTTCTGATCCGATGAGATGGTCTGCACAGACAAACAAAGTGAGTTTTGGAGAACAACAAACCTGATCAAACCAGTAGAAATATGAGTCACTTACAGAATAATGCATATTTCTTCCGTCCATCAATGTGGTATACCCACGAGGGAATGGTCAACGTACATGTCACATCATTTCCAGGCTTTTCTGCTTCATCTGTCTCAGTCTTGGCGATTTTCTTCTTTGGGCGTTCTTCTCGGTTCAACCCAAGGCCAAGGCTACTATTCGTACACCCTTCCAACGATGTGCTACTACCTACACCTAACTCATAACTCCTTTTCCTCTCCAAAGTTTTCTTTGGCGTAGGTGGGTTCCATCGAGAAGCTATGTTTCTTTCCGAGGGAAGACACGCTCCCGACTCTCGTTCGACGTGTTTCACGGGAGGCCTCACTGTAAATGGAGCTCCCCCGGCCAGCATGGCATACTCATTTGGTGCCACAGACGCAACATTTTCTGTCCTTGTATTGGAAGTTGCAGCTGGAACAGTAAATGCTGCAGCGGGCTGCTTCATTTCTTCTTCCTCATTCTCTGCAGCTTCTTTTTCTGATGCAGTTTTCTGTTCTTGAAATGCATCTACATTTTCTGGCGTAGTAGCTGGTTCTTTTTCATCTTTCTCCCCACCACTACTCTTCTTCTGACCAATCAATTCACTATTATTTGTTTCATCTACTTCCCTATACCTAACACGCTCATTAGCAACTAGGAACTCCATTTTCACTTTTCTCCCCTCGGAAAATTTCACAACATATGAAACTTTATTCTGATCATCCTCTAGTTTCGGACAAACGATGATACCATCTACCTCTCTATTACTATCAGGATCTTTCACTTTTACTGGACAGTTCATTCCATATACAAGTTTATCTTCGTAGAGTGCAATTTCATGATGTTCATCGTCTGGCGTATCAGATTTCACTTTGTATACTTTTTGCATATTTTCAAGATTTAGAAAGACGCCGACCACGGTCCCACTCTTTGCCCTAAATATCTTTGACTTCTTAGATTTCCTTGCACCATACCAAACCATGCAACCAATTGGGTATTTCCAATCTTTTGCAAATTTACTATCGATAGGTTGGAGCCTATCGCAATCAATGATATTATTTTCTGTTTCCGAGTCAGAGGCGACATGTGATATGTCATCCGGCGGCTCGTCTTCTAGCGGCTCCTCTTTTATTCGTCGAGGAAGAAATGATGACGACATCGTTATTCAATGCAGTCTTTTTTCGATTTTGTAGCGACTTAGACTATTAGTGGGAGAGGGCGACGGTAGCAAGCAAGCAAGTAGCTGATTTTTCATGGTTGAAAAGAAGTTGGTGATCAGTGACAGCTCTCCCGCAAAAAAAACTCACTTCTTCATGCTCTCACTATGAGAGCTACCATGATGTGCATCTCGTCTCGGATGAATTATATCCTGCCTCCCTTCAATAATCGCAGCTTGACGCAGTGAGCCATAATAGGGGTGAATTGTCGAAGAAGAAAGGCCAACAATAAGTGAGCGGGGCTGACAAGAGACACAAAAGAGATACACGAACATCAAAAATCTGACAAGCAGCAGAAGCCATCAACTCTCTAATGATTTCTACACAAGGATGCGCTCCTCCATCGAACACTCTTGAAGCAGTCTCTAATATTTTGTCTCAACCGCCATCAATAGCGGCATGCTATCTCAGACCGCATCCACAACAATCTCTCTTCATTGCATGGAATGGAGTCATAGTGCTCGTTTATGATGGATTTCCGCCATCTCTTGTACAGGCAAAGACAAAGATTGCAAGTAACAACAACAATAATGACGGAGTGTTGCGTCTAAAAGAGGAAAACTTTGGATCCAAGTGGCCCAAGACAACTCTTGGTGCAGTCAATGATGGCGTCGATGAACTTACTTTAGAGCAATTCGAAAGATTGCGTGATTTATGCAAGCAATATTCCAAGCGAATAATAACTGCATCATCATCAGAACAATCATCACAAAAACATGCAACGGCGGAGAGCAACAGAATCAAGGTAGCAACATTATCAGTGGTGCAGTATGCGTGTCGTGGATTAGAGAGGCTTGTAAAACAGATAGATATCACTCTTGACGATAGTCCACATGATGATGTGGAAGAAGATAATAGTAAACCATCTGATGAAGAGCAGAGCAGAGTCAATAGTGTCATATCTGAATGGAATGATGCACAAACATATCTACCAAGAGTGAACGCTCCTGGATCTCATATCGTATCATACAGACAAGACACTCGTGGAAATACATGCGTAGCATTCATTGATTCCGCCATGCCCTCTTATCTTCGCCAATGTCTATTAGAGTTTCGGAAGGCAGTGAATAACGAATTTTCGGGGAGGTATGTATGGTTGGATGAATCTTCTTTGCATTGTACTTTGAGGTCTCTTGACTTAATAATAATTAAATGAGGTCTCATTTCGGCATACATGGCTTGGTATCAAAGAAAGATTGCGAGATTTATGCAATCAGCGGCAATATTCCAAGACAACTGAACACTTTGTTGCTACGAATGCCACCAACTTTCCAAAAGGTAGTCTCAACGGGACTCTGAGCGTTACCATTCCAGACTCTGAGGATTGCACCACCGAAGCTTATGGCAGGGCCTTGCCATTTCCATTCAACAATCCAGTAAGCTATGTCGTCAATAGCATCGGGAAGATTGGAGACAAAGATGGGTGGCTCAAACAATCTATTAGCGAAAATCAGGATGCAAATTCTACATTGCCTGTCTCTTTGGCTGACCTTATCAGTGGAGTTGAAACGGAGTACCGTTTAGGTGTGTATCTCTTGAGCTCGGACGAAGAGCTCTTGGGGTGCGCTCATCTCAAGAAAGTCGATGAGGATACGGCTACCGCGTATTATGAGTTGATCTTTGGCTCGAGTGAGGAAGAGGCAGTAGTCAAGGCGGATACTGCTTCATCTGGAAGTAAGAAGAGTGGCGTGTTCGTGTTCGCCTCTGCAATTGCAGCAGTCGGAATTGCTGTTGTGTTGGGTGAAGTGCTTGCTTTGTAAGACGGTGAAGATTGGTGTGGGTGTCTGGTGGGAGTTGTGGTTTACTTAGTTGGGTTAGTAGTAGATATCATGTGGAGAGAAGATTCAAATTACACTACTTATGAGGTCTTAGTCTATGCTGATAAGTTAGTATCCTCTTCATCTCTACATTTGTTATGCAAATCAATCAGCACATCAAACATGTCTCCCTATACGAAGCTAAATAGTCCTCAAGCTAGAATAATCAGCCAAGACATCTCTCATTGTCAAGGTTTCATCTCTTTCTTCGGGAGTCCAGAGAATCTCGGCACCACGCAAACATTTATCAACTTTGGAATCTGAAGCTATACGGCTCAATGCATCCTCCACATCTCGGATTGAATTGACTCTCTTTGAAAGTGTTTTACTTGTACTATCTCCATCGATGAGTAAGACCATAGTAACCACTGCTACAGTAGCCTTTGGAGAATATTCCGATGATGCACTCTTCATCCTCCTATCAGCACTGTAATCGACTCCACCATAATTGGATACAGTCTCCCTTTGAAACTTGCTACGTTCTCGGATTGTCATATTGTTGAATTCACGCTGAGCCTTCGATTCGTCCCTAAAGTTCTGTCCCGTGGTATATGCCGCAACAATATCACTCTTTCGTCTCAACAATTCAAGTGCCACCTGCGATGTCAAATTCTGTAACCCAACTCGACTATCAGTCCTTGCCGTGCGTGAGAGTCGACTGAGTGAACTCAAAATGGAATCGGGTCGATCACGGTCGGCAACATTCAATGCCACACTAATCTCGACGGCTGATACACCCGATCCGAGAACACTCTGAACATTACTACCCACAGCACTTCCAATCGAGTCGCTGACAGAACTACCGATGTTACTTAGAGTTGAGAAGGCGACGAGTGCA
The DNA here is from genome assembly GCA_036940125.1 of Mediolabrus comicus. NCBI lineage: Eukaryota > Bacillariophyta > Thalassiosirophyceae > Thalassiosirales > Thalassiosiraceae > Mediolabrus > Mediolabrus comicus. The sequence goes on from JALLBI010000016.1 coordinate 19,114, forward strand.
AACACGGCAAAGAAGAAGAAGCCAAAGAATCCTGGACCAGATCTTGTGACTACTACACCTCCAGGAGAGCCGTAGTAGTAGGGTGAATAGAATGGATTAGAGAAGGGGCTGTGATTGAAGAATATAGTTGAGAGGAAGAGGGGTGTGAGAGACATGATGATATATGCATTATCATGAAAAGCAAGGATAATGCCGTCATGTTAGGCACAATAATAAAGAGAGGGAGATATAAACTCACCTGTAGAAAGGACTAATACCAGGCGATACAACCACACTCGGTCTAGAGTAATATCCAGAAGAATATCCTCTATTATACCCCCTTGAATAGCCACTACTACCATAACTTCCCGAAGATGATGGAGCCGAATATGTTCTGCTGCTAGAACCACTACTCGATCCTGAAAATGATCCACCCATCCTCCCCCCACTTTGGACTGCCCATGCATCGTTGGCAAAGAGGAATAATGGTAGAAAGAATATGGAAAGAGATAGGAAGTGTGTGGATAGGAATTGCATCATGGAAGATGCCAAATTCTTATTACTCTCAGTTGTTGTGTTTGCCTTTTCTACATCAGTAATATCTTTCGTAACCTCATCGTCGGTGTTGATGTTAGAAGACGCATGAAGCATCGTGTCGATAGCGGCCGACCGACCGAGCGTAGTAGCGGACGAAGAGCTCTGATGAAGATCGAGCAAGTTGTTGAGATTATTGTGATTGACAGGAAGAGTCGCAAACACCTTCTTGGACGACAAAGGGATGCGATTATTGTGAGTAGCATGAAGAAGAAGGGGAGAGTTCTTACGTGCAAGTTGGAATGCATGCGAACTCCTCGTCGTCGCAGCTAGAAGAACAGCGAATAGGAGTGCCTGTGCTGTAGTTATAGTCATCTTACAAATCATCATCGATCGAGTTATGAAGTAACTTATTTGGCGTTGTTATTGTTGTCGAATTTATGAGCCCTATGAAGAGACCAACGCTATCGAATTCATCGGATTGCAAAAGATTCTGACTGTGTTGACATCTTTCATCTTTTTGTGTTTGCGTGGTATGGTGGGGTTCACGGCTCAAAGAAATTGCAGTGTGGGGTTCCAACTCGGGACCCGCCGGCCCCTCTCTCCTCCCATCCCAGCCAATCTTGTCTTCATACTCTCTATTCATAGCGATAGTTGGAGTGGGAACAAGGTGTAAACAACTCAATGAATAGACTGGGTAGGTTTGCTTGATCTGACTTTGCTGCTGTTCAAGTTGTGAAAATGAAAATGAGTACAGAGCAAGCAGCATGCACCATGAAAACAAAAGGCAATAACATGCTCAAGGAAGTAGATTCCATCCTCCTGAGAGATGATAAGAAGATGATGAGCATCAAGACCATTGCAATGCAAAAATAGAAAAAGGTATTACCCACAAGGGGCTTCAAAGATTGATGTATGGCCCTAATATTCGACAAACCACTGCTGTCTCTGGAAAAATGCAAGAGACAGTGGTATTTTAGTTTCTCGAAAGGCGTTGAAAGGGGCAATTTTTAGAATTATAAAGTTACATGTTGAGGCTGACACCTCGAATCTCGAATCTGAAATCTGAAATCTGAAATCGAAATCGAAGAGATAAAGACCATGGCATTAAGCCCCCTACTCCTCTCTAGAAACAAAGCATAACATGCCATTGCCGTCACTACATCGCTCTTACTACCTTCTCATCGCCATCCTGCTAGCGCTTTCAATCATCGCTCCAGTCCACTCACAGCAACACGACGGTGGTGCATGGGGTGAGATCAAACGAGCAACGGATAAAATCATCACTCCGGTTGGAGCAGCAGCACGTAAACGATATGAAAAGTTATCTGATAGGGGTAAATTTGTAGCTGGGGCTGCCGTAGGCTTTGGTGCTTCTAGATTTGCAGTTGGTAGTAAGTAGTTATTTTGTGTGCATATCATCTTATGCTCTCTATCTTATGTTTATGCACGGTGGCACGTTGATGCCATCATGAGACGTGCACGTTGCTGCAGTTGTTGCTTTTGAATAATAACTCACCACCATCGACATCAAAATCTCTTGTTCTGTCCGATATATATCATTGATCGCAACAATTTCTAGCCACCGTTAATACAGTCAAGACCGTTGGAGCGGCATACATAGCGTGAGTTTGATATTATTACGTATGATAATATCATGTGTTGCTTGTTTGGTGTTGTCATGTCACGTCAATCTAATCCTATCTAATCCAACGTACAAACAACATCAACAACAATAACAACACAACTTTTTCGTCCAATAGATTCGAGGCACTAGAATACGCCGGAATACTCAAAGAAGCACGATCAACCAAAGAAGGTGATGAAATCATCGCAAAGACACGAGACTATCTCCTACGGACTGCCGATGGGATACGACTTGACATACGCACACACTTAAATCCCAAGGCGATAAAGGAGACATTGGATAGAAATATGAAGAAAGATAAATCGGGGACGACAGGTTTTGGAACTGGTGCATTTCTTGGGTTCGTGTTGTAAATGTAAAAAGAGTCACCTGACATTTGGTTTGAGATATCGATTTGGATGGAACAATAAGGTCATTTCACCCGAATTATTTCTTGCTAGAAACACAACAGATAACAATGCAGCAGCGGCGATGGTGGAGAACGGTGTGAATCGGAAGAGGGGATTTGGGCCATTGGTTTGATTTAAGTTTTGGACTAATCTCTTTGCATTATGATGTGCATTTCATCCTTTTATGTCACAACGCTCATAATCATAATCACACAAAGCTTGCAATAACTATGTATCTACCTTCTTCTGATAGACCAAGGCCTCCCTCTCGCCTCCTCTACTGCAAACTTTTGTGTGTGTGTGTCTTCCAAGCCCGCACTGTCAACATAAGCAGCAGGGCAAGAGGCCAGATGGAGACTCGATTGGACATGGACAATATTTATAGCAATGACTAAAAGATAGGCTCAAAGCGCAAAAATTCTCTTTATTATCGATAAAGAAGTATTGTATGCATCAAAGAAGCTCTGATGAGTCCGGAAACAAAAAGAAAACAAAAGAACAACACCAGGGATTCCAACGTGGTCCCCCACCGTAGTACTAACCTGGCCCGACAGTGCTTAACTTCGCTGAGCAGACGGGAAGCGGTGCTGTCACTGTGGTATGGTCGTTCCTGACGGTGAAGGATGTGCTGCTAGTTATGAAGTGTGACACCATCACACAACTCACAGCTCCACCTTCACAAAACCAAAACAAGATGAAGATGATGCTGTTGCAGCAAGCCATCACCTCACTCTTGGTGATAGCACTCGTGCGATCATTAGACAATAATGCAGCTGATAGTGGTCTTCCCTTATTATTTGCCTACGCAAATGCTCCTCCAGCTCCGCCGCGGATGAGCAGATTTACTCGCAAGAAGCGTCGAAATATTGAGCAAAGATCTTCATCCGATGGGCTGACATTGGGTGACTTGGAATCCATGCAGCAGCAAGCAGCTAGTAGCAATCATGGCTTCATTCCAACTGGATCGATCTTTGAGCAAAATGACCATCAACAAATGCAATCAGTCGACGATGATGCAACTAGTGATCAAACATCATCTTCTTCTGGCCATCAGCTGCGGAGAAGTTTACGACGGATCAATCTTGATTTGTCGGGTAGAGTGATGTGTCATGTTCNAGCGACCGACGATAATCGCACCAAGGATCTCCATTAAGTGAAAGATTATCAGCTCAGCTCCAATTGATCGTTTTGTAAAAAATCGATTCCCAAAAGTGGCTTGTTGATACGGTTGATTGAACCCAGTATAGAGGAAGAGAAGTGATAAAGACATCATCTCTCGTGTGAAAACTATTCGGACTGTCCCTCTAGCTTCTTCCAACCATGATTGTTGACTCAGATCTTCCTTTATTGTCTCACTAGAATGTTGTGATTCTCCTCTGGCATACTCTGCAATCGACTCCACGGTGAGAGGAGTTTGTTCTGATTTCAACTCGAGATCTTTGTAGTCATTTGCTGTATCTTTGCACCGAAGCATATAAGGTGGTAATAGGAACTGCGAAAAGATTGCTCCTATCAATATGAATCCAAGGAAGAGTGTGTACAGAGATGTTGACCCTTCCGGCTTTTGGTTGTAGTAGATGAAGGAGATACTTCCACCAACCAACGATGAACATTGAAAGATTGCCCAAAAAATTGACATAAGCGACCCTGTGTAGCTTGTCTTTCCTTTCTGTTCGCTCTTGTTATATTCCAGCTCTTCTGCTTTAGATGCATATTGTAATATCAAGCGCCCCTGGGCTGTCCAAGTCTTTGGGCCAGGTGCAGAACGGTTGAGACTTGACAAACGAACATTTACAACCCCCACAAAGCGTACAGTTGAGATTAATATGATCACTAGTAATTATCACATTGAAATGGCTCCGGGATCAGTGCAACCCTCCTATTGTCAGCGCTCGGAGTGCATCGTTTGCTGGAATCTTATAATAAGTTATCAAACTCATCTTCATCCATTTCCCCACTTTCTGTGCCATTCGCATCGGCTGCTGCTGATGCTCTTGTCTGAAATTCTTTCTGGTTGCGCTTCTGTTCCTCGTCCCAATTTTTCCTTCTTTTAGCAGCAATTTCTTCACACCCTTTTCTCAAATCTTGAAAGACGCTCTTTTCCTGACAAGATACTTGTCTGCAAGATTTGTGAGAATATCTGTATATCCCTTATCACCTCCCTGTTCTCCAATCCTCTCAACATCTCCCTCTCCAGTATAGCGAATCATTTTGATAGCTTTTGCTATCCTTTCCTCATAAGGAGTAGTTGGTGGCCCGGAGCAAATGTTCATTATCTGGGTAGTATCTTGTAGCTGTTGATAGGTCGTACTATTGCTCTTTTTTTTTCTTGCACACTTATTCCACCATTTTTGTTTCAACCCGGTCTCATCCAACTGTATGTAACCATCTGAATTGAACGTAGCGAGATCTTTACCAAACAATGTACAAACTCGGTAATCACCATGATGAAAACGATCCCTGATATACCTCTTAAATACGTGGGCAGGAAGAATGGAGCCAAAAAAGGTATGGCGTGATTGGCGCTTTTCTCCATTTGCACAGCCACCAATGCCATCAAATGAAAAGCCGACTTCTTGGTGCCAGTGAAAAGAGACTGATGCTCTGCACTGATCATCTAGTTCAGCCTCGGTAAATTTGCGGTCCCAAGGTGGGAGAGAGGCTAGACCCTTAGAGAAAGCGTGGTGAAGAAAGATAAGACCCAATGGACCATTCTCCTTAGGTTGATAGTAGTAGACAGATGCCCCTGAAAAAGAGTGTAGTTCTTTAAATCCATAATCTGTGATGACTTGCTTGAGTTTGCTGCCGTCATCGCCATACGCAGATAACATCCGATCCTGTGTAGATGCGGTAAGTGAAAGGAAGAGTTAGTTAAATCTAAGGACAAATTACAAGAGCAATAGGGTAGAATCTCACCATTCTATACCAAAAGACTGTGCCGTCGGTATTGCAGTCATCAACCTTCTCTATCAACCTCTTAACACTTTCCCTTTGGTTACGTTTGGCATCTTCTTTCACTTTCTCCCCCATTGACTCTGGATTAAATAATGCGTTAATGTCCGTGAGTCTCTCATACATATTCTTCCATCTTGAATTCAATTCGTTGTCACCCTTGCTGTTGTGTTCACAGAATAGTAAATCATATACAGCTTCAGTTACAGCCTTAAAGTCTCCACACTTTTCAAACATGAGTTTAGCCAAGTCCTTTCGTGTCTTAATATCATTCAGTTTAGTATCATCGGTTTCGTCAAAGATATCTCCCAGTCCTTCTGTTTTGTCAGATTCTTCTGCGTTTATAAGAGCCTCGCGTATGTCTACTCCCTTCATGTTTCCGATCTCATCCTCCTTAAACACATGTGTAAGTTTCCGTGTCAATGTCTCTGCAGAGTTGAATCCATAGCCTGGCTCCCAAGTACAAGTATCCAGAAGATGATCAAAGATGAGATCGCTGAGATCTTTGCCGGTCAACTTTTCAATCTTTTCATAGAAGACTAGCAGATCTTTATCAATGATTTTAACATTTTCAATGAGCCAATCAAGATAAGAATGACAATGTAGGTGCTCGTGTTTTGCACCATAAGTCTGTCCAAGGAAGATTTGAAGAGCACTCTCGAGATGTTGTAAGTGAAGACCCTTCAAAACACCGAGCTTGTTGAGGCCATTCTTCTGAAGAGTCTGGTGCATGTAAATAATAAAAAATATAGAGATCCCCCCCATGGCTTTCTCCATCTCTTTGGCACTTTCAAATGACGCAGTTTTCATCCATTTATCAAAGTCATTATCGAAATGTTCCTCAAGAAGTAGAGAGTAACATTCATTGATACTGTCATTGATCTTATCCAGTTCAGTGCCAGGTAGTCTGTCCCAATAGCAAATGACAATAGCAGCGTTGTCCTCATCTTCAATGTCCTCATAATCTTTACTCCTTTTCTTCATATTTGATGCCCTCCCAGACTTTCGTGGCTTATTTCTCTCTTTGACAGAGTAAATTCCGGCTCCATTTTTAGTGGTCATCAAGATGTGATTAAACTTGAAACATCCATCCTTCTCTTGTTCATTTCCTTGAAAGTATATCGATCCATCTTCTGCAAGTTTCCCGGCAACTTTCTTAGTCTTTTGAAGATAACTATCAAGTGATGTTCCGGACTTTACAACAATGGTCAAATCCTGTTTACTATCGGGGAACTCCGTAGGGAAGTTCATCTCTATAGTTACCTCATATGTGCTCAATCCCATTGCTGCTGCTGGTACTGCCGCTGCCGGTGCTGCTGCCGCCGCCATGTTGTTGGAATTTCCTAATAGAGGGCTAACCGGTGCTAAGAAGCAGAGGTGATTCAATGCTTGCTGTGAAAATATCATAATGCTGGTTGTTGTGGTGGATACGGTGGAGGGTGTTGCTATGGAGGGTACTTACTGTACTAGAGAAGAACCGAAGAGCTGGTTGCTGGGCGGCCTCCTACTAGATACAAGAGCGCTATGGTACTGCAGCGGGATGACGGTACCTACTGAGAAGAGCCGGCGGCCTGCTAATAATAGATAGGAGCGAGAGGGAGAGGTGGATTTGGATTTGATTTGAGGTGCGCGCGTGGAGGCTGAGGCCTTCACGGATGGGGAAGAAGGGAAGAGAAGGAAGGATGAGAGTGTCTACTAAGGAAGTATGGTAACATATTATATCTAACAGTAGGTATGTAGGACTACATACTGCCAAACTTTAGGAGCTAGACAGATGATCCTCACAAACAAAGACATTGTGATATGAAGTGCATAAGCAATGGTCAAGCTGACTTATAGAATATACGATTCAAGCAGCAAGATGATCACTTTCTGACATCCAACATATGATACACTTTGTCTAAGTTGGTCTTGAGGGATAGAAGTTTGACCATTGTTGGAGCAGCCACCTTTTTTTGGGTTTCTTTGAAAGGTTTGTATTCAGGAAGCTGGTTAATTATTGGCATAGCAGCTCGTTCGATTCTTTCGACAAGATCACCAATTATTGTTAGGTGTTGTGCTTGCTCTGTTTCGTTCACATTGCTATTAAAGGAATATTCTCCCGTTACACCGGATTGAAGCGGATCCTTCCGGTGCCCAAAGCAAGCGTAGTGTGTTGAAGCCCCCCCATTCTTCTTCCCTCTCTGAACATTTGGTTTTGACTTTAAGATTCTCGGCA